>JAADVF010000310.1:0-31689 GCA_023334555.1 Elongisporangium undulatum
TACGCCAAGCACCACCACCACCATAAGCAGTCGGACAACGGTGCCATTTGCTACAAGGCGTGTCCCTCGGGCCAGTACTGCCCGCGTGGTGAGACTCAGTGCCGTGCTCCCTCGGGCGGTCAGTGCTTTAACCCGGCCACTAGCCTGTTTATCAACGGTTGTGACCCTGGTTTCAAGTGCTCGAACGGCAAGTGCGTGTACGCCAAGAAGCACCACCACAAGCACCACAAGCAGACTCCGGGTGGTGCCATTTGCTACAAGGCGTGTCCCTCGGGCCAGTACTGCCCGCGTGGTGAGACCGAGTGCCGCGCTCCTTCGGGTGGCCAGTGCTACAACTACGCCACTGGGCTGTTCATCAACAGCTGCGACCCTGGCTTCAAGTGCGTCAACGGCAAGTGCGAGTACGCTTAGGCCGTCAATGACCCCCAGTTGTTCTAGGAGCGAGTCGTAGCCACGCAGTCGTTTCGGTATCTCGTTTTCGCGACCTGAGCTTCATCTCTACGTCGCATTTCGATGATAACTTTGAATTTCATTTGTTGTTTCTAATCCCGATCACACCATCTTCATACTAGGCTTGGATAAGCTTGTGATGTTGCGTTTCCTGTGAGATGTTCGAGGGATATTACCATAACTTTGTCTATCAACAACTGATTTACATGAGCAATCGTGTTGGTGACCACCAGCGGCTCGCTTCTCCGATGGCGGCACGATCTTCTGTTGCGCGTAATCGATGGCACCTGTACTTTTTGGCGTCGACTGGAACCACGCAATTCGCTTTAAGGTGAAGCACACCATCCGCGGCTCCCGTTTGCCCGCCCATGCATCAATTACTAAGCTTCGGCTGGCACATTGAAGACTGGATATGCGTGTGCGGCGGCAAAATGCGATGGCATTTTATCCAGTCTAGCACAGCTAATAGCTGTAGCTGTTTTCGCAGTTTTGTATGGTGTCGGATCCACGCAAATAGCAAACAGTAACAGTGAATGATCAGATCATCTAAGGTGAAAGTACTACAAAGGTTTACTAATGTAGCAGTCAGAACCAGCATAGAGCATATCCGAGGGAATGGATTCAAGCATTGGCGATTGTGGGTGCGAGACAGCAGATCCCATGGCTGTCGCTGACCAGTGCGCTCTACCGAGCTCATTGACGTGCTCTAGCCATCGATTCTCCAACCGCCTGTGGAACGTTCTCAGCATAAACCGGAGGACTGCAGCCCAGGAACAGAGGTCTAACCCTCAGCTGCGCTCAAAGTCTGTCTGACCGTGACAGCTCACGGCAGAGCTGGCATAAGACCCGTGGCCAGCGCAATTAGGTGAACCCATGGCTGGCAAATCTTCAATCGCGCCACCAATCCTTTGGGATAAGTAGTGATTACCGTGTCTACTCGCCAGTGTAATATTCTACCGTGCGACATCCATTGACTGGGTGTTTGTATGGCTTCAAAACCTTGTCGCGCAATATCCTTGCAAACATGATGACGAGCCGCAACTAAGACCCCTGCAAAAAAAAAATCAGGTCAATCACGTCGCCCCGCCCTGAGCCGCTCCTCCCTCCACCAGCGGCAGCTCCTTAGCTGCTCAGTCTCGGATTTGCATCAAGCCCCGATCTCCTTCCTTCCTATCGACCATGAAGCTCTCGCTCTTCACTGTTCTGGCTGTGGCTGTGGCCTGCATGACCACCGGTGCCTCCGCTGAGGCCCAGAGCCACGTGCGCATCCACGTCCACGAGGACAAGCAGAACGCCAACGGAGCCATTTGCTACAAGGCCTGCCCCTCGGGCCAGTACTGCCCTCGCGGCGAGACCAACTGCCGTCCTCCTTCGGGCTCGCAGTGCTTCAACCCGGCCACCAGTCTTTTCATCCCCAAGTGCGACGCCGGCTTCAAGTGCTCGAACGGCAAGTGCGTGTACGCCAAGCACCACCACAAGGAAGCCCAGCAGTCGGACAACGGCGCCATCTGCTACAAGGCTTGCCCGTCGGGCCAGTACTGCCCGCGTGGCGAGACTGAGTGCCGTGCCCCTACGGGTGGCCAGTGCTTTAACCCGGCCACGAGCCTCTTCATTGGCGGCTGTGACCCTGGCTTCAAGTGCGCCAACGGCAAGTGCGTGTACGCCAAGCACCACCACCACCACAAGGAGGCCGAGGCTGAGATGCAGTCGGCCAACGGCGCCATCTGCTACAAGGCCTGCCCTTCGGGCCAGTACTGCCCGCGTGGTGAGACTCAGTGCCGCGCCCCCGCTGGCACCCAGTGCTTTGACCCCTCGACCAGCCTGTTCATTCACAACTGTGCCGCCGGCTTCAAGTGCTCGAACGGCAAGTGCGTGTACGCCAAGAAGCACCACCACAAGCACCACAAGCAAAACGCCAACGGCGCTATCTGCTACAAGGCCTGCCCTTCGGGCCAGTACTGCCCGCGTGGCGAGACCGAGTGCCGTCCCCCTTCGGGAGGCCAGTGCTTCAACCCGGCCACGAGCCTCTTCATCGGCGGTTGCGACCCTGGTTTCAAGTGCTCCAACGGCAAGTGCGTCTACGCTTAAGCGCTTCTGAACCCACTCAGCTAGTCTCACTCAGCTCTGCATAAAGCAAGGTGCATTTAGTTTTGTCCATAAACAACGTTGAACGTTCCTCTGTTCTTATGATCCGTCCGTACCTGTATCCATAGAGGATGATGACCGCTGGATGGACCATGTGGCTTCATTCTTGGTGTCCGTCCTACAGCGTTTCATGAAACTGTCCAGCACATCAGGCGCACTCGCTGGACTCAAAGTGGCTTCACTCTCATTCCTGACCACTCAGGTCGCTCGCTGGCTGTGGCTTCGCCTTGTCAAATGGCTCTTATCACTGTCTTCTGCTCCGCAAGCCGAAACGCAATCACGTCGGCGGAGTTTGCTCTGAGTCGATTGACAATCAAGCCTTCTGTCATTTGCCAAACCAAGGCGCAGCTGCGTATGACCGATGTGTTGCATTTGCTTACAAAACACGGTGACAGATTACCGAACAGTACACTAAAACACTATCATAAAACTTACCATAAAAAACTACTCTAATTCCGCGCTCTATTTGTGCTGGTCTGCGCGCCATTTCCCCAACAGCATGAGCCGCTTCTTGACGTCGAGTGTCAGAGCGGCCGCGTCCGGAAGCGACGGCTGCGGACACAAGAGACGAGCGTGAGTCGTCCAGTCAATCAATCAATGTCCCAAGAGTCTTCCACACGCACCGTCAGCTGCTGGCCTGGCTTCTGCGTTTGCCGCAGGCGCTTCATCACGGGACTCATGGGCCTTTCTCCAACTTCAACTGCGTCCATGTTGCTGCTTGTGGCTATCGGCTGAAGCGTGCGCATGACCGGCGGCTGCGTGTGCTGCTCTTCGGCCACGTCTTTCCACGCGAGCGCGTAGTTCTGCCAGTAGAAGAACGTCACGCTCAGCAGCCGAGAGGCAAAGTACTTGTCAGCTGATGCGTACTGCCGCGAGCGAGATCGCTTGTGCTGCAGCCACGCCTTCCATCGCACAAGAACTTGCTCGCGAGTGCGAACGGCATGTGTCGCAAGAAACGCTCGGCACTGCTGCTTACGATGCAGGAAGCGCGACCAAGCACGCCAGAGAACCTCGACCAAGCGCTTGTCGGCTAGGCTGTTGAGCTTCACCATGCAGGTTAGCAAGGCAGCGCGCTTGCGTTGCTGAATGTGCATACCATGAGACCATAACGACCAGTGTGTGCGAAGTGAGACGCGGTATGCATGAAGTGCGGCTTGTTCCATCCGATCCGATCTCTCGCTCCGACATCTTTCGACAGCAGCGAGCCATTGACGAAGCACCAGTCGACGGCGGGAGAACTGCCAGTGCAGTATCGCTGCCTTCTTGGACATCGAACACTGGACGCGACGCTGCCATTCGGCCCATACAGTCGCCATGTAGCGAAGATCTCGTGCAATTTGCACGTCCCATACGATCCTCCGCCAGGATCGACGCTGCCGAGTCCATTGTCTCCATGCAAAATGTATCTTCCTGGCTCGACAGAGAGTGCGCTCGTTGTCGTAGCGACACGCAAGTGCCAGTTTCACGTGCCACCGCCAGCGCTTCAAGTGCTTGCGAAGAATGAACTGCTTGCACAGTCTCGTGCGTCGAGCCTTTGCACTCTCGGAGTGCCAACGGCGAGCGGCTCGCAGCGCTTTCCAAGCCTGTAACCGCATCGCTGCGTTTTCAGCTCGGTTGTGTAATTCGCACTCCGCATGCACAAATGCAAGCCAGCGAAGACGCAAGCGCTGTTGCAGATAATGGCACTCGGCTTTGATCATGGCGTCGGCTCTGTCCCGGTGAAGATCCAACAAGTGCATCCAGTGCATCCACACCGTTGCTCGCAATCGTAATGTGCGCTTGGCTACGAATTTCTGAAGTTGCTTTCGGTGCTTTTTCGCAGAGCTCATTCTGGACCGCCATGCTTTCAGCCAATGCACTGCGTTGCGCTTTGTGTGGCGCACTGTGAACTGCCGGACTCGCCGCTGATGTAGCATCCAGTGTTTCCACTCGTGGATTACAATTGCAAGCGATCGATCATAGTTTCGGTTGGCAAAATATTCCAGAACCAATCGTCGGCGCTTCAAACACGCAGTTCGTGATTTCCAGTACCCCACAGACCGCTGCAAACGCGAGCGCTCCAGGTGATGCCGATGAGTCCGTTCTTGCTGCCTCGAATGCCGTATTACATGTAGATATTCTCGACTCCAGAGCAGCCAAAACTTGGTCACCAGCCGTGCTTTATGATACATATCAAGACTGTTCTGCAAGTGACGCTTTTCCTCAACGTATGCGCTCCACCGACGCCAGTGCAGTTTCATCATCTTCCGGTCCTTACGAATCATCTCTGTGTTCACGATTGTCCAGAGTTCGCGATCGCGCTTTCGCTGTTGCTGGAGTTGCTTCACGCCGGCAACGACACTTCGCCAGCCATTAAAATGCGATTGAAGCATCATGACGCGTTGTCGCTGTTGGGAGCTATCGATTGCTAAACGATGCATACGTTGACGACTTGCCCAGTGCTGCCAGCGAATCAAAGGAGCGTGCACCTTGCGAAGCCTATAAAATAGCTTGGCGTGGAATGCATGTCTCCAGCGTGGCCAGACTTGTGTGATATCAGCCCAATCAAGCTCTAATCGCTGGAAGAATCGAGCTTTACGTGCAAGTTTAGACGCAACAACGGCCGCTTGGTGTTTTACCGATGCGTTTGCTTGATCGTTTGCTCCACTCTCGTGCTCGATTGAAGATAACGATGCATCCGGTTGCAGCAATAAGGCGGCATCTCCGAAAAGCATCATCTTGAGCCGTTGACGGTTATCTGTGAATTGCTTCCATAGCAAGAAACGAAAGCGCAAGCGATGGCCGAACGCTGCGGTCACGAGAATGCGCTTCACGCGCGCATGCAGCTGCCCCCACTGACGCCAACTCTGAAAACACACGCGCAGATGCGCAAGTTTCCCAGATAAAAGGACATTGTTCTGTAGGCGACGCACTTGTTGAGTCCTGGCAACGACCTTACGCCACGTGAGAAACATGTCTTCAAGTTGCCTTGAGCGACTGGCACCCATCATGCGTTCCATCTTGCAGATTACAATGTATTGTCGCCAGTGTTTGAAGACGTTCCGGGCTCTGGAGGAATCGCTAAAATTCTGCGCCTTGGAGCGCTGCTGCTGATTGACCACAAAGACTTTCCACCCATCGAAAACCTTTTGAGCGCTCAATTGACTGCGCTTGGTGAACAACAAGGCCAAATTGCGCTTGAAGAGCTGCTGCTGGTCCGTAAACGTTTTCCACATTGTGAAGCGCTTCTTCTGGTGGGAGTGCTGAAGCATATTGACGTAAAACTTAAGCTTGTCCCGGTGGGAGTGCTCAACGTCCATGTGCGTTTTCCACGCTTGCCAGCTGCGTTTTTGAAGACGAGAGCAGTAAAATTGTTTAACACGTTTCAGCTCGGACCGTTTGTGGCGCTCGAGCATCACATTTGTCTGTAGAATTTTCAGAATGGTGAACTGCCGACGACACTGGATGTGCAGGAGTACCTGACGAATCTTGTGTTTATTTGAGCGGCTCGTGGCCACAAATCGGTGCCAGCGGAACCACATCCGCTTCACGATCTGCGAGTTTGACAGTCCCGAGCACATGAGCATCATAGTCTGCTTCACCTTTGTGTTGTAAACGAATTTTCTCCATCGCATTAGCATGTGGCGTTGGGTGGACTGCTCCGTTTTGCCTTGCAAAAGCACACGCACACGATGCAAACGGTATCGATTGCGCCATGTGCCCCATATACGCCGTAATAGCCGCTGTGTTCCTGCTCGTTGCACCATGAACAATTTGCGCCATGTATACCAAGATCCAAGCATTCGTTGTCGAGCTGTGTTTTGATTCACCAGGTCAAACTGGAATTGGAGCGCCTTTATTTTCCCGTGAAATATCTGCCATCGTACGAAGCACTGGTAGCACGTCCGCAACCGCCATCGCATCAGCACCGCTCGCGTCTTCGCAAGATGGTGCTTTTGTGAACTCGTGGTCGTTCGCCATCGTTTGATCGCGCACCGTAGTTGAGCATCTAGAAAATGCGCATCTGCTGTCAAGAACCTATCTTGGTGCCGACGGCGTGCTGAGTGATAAGCCCGCAAGGCGACCCATGCTCGACGGAGCGTGTCATGCGTCCACTGTGCTAACACGTGCTTCAGTCGAGCTTGTTGATGGTGCTTGCTTTGAATGACCGACTGCCACGCGTTCCAATACTTTGGAAGCAGCAGCTTTGAATAATAGTGGCGCAACGCTGTGCGGTGTTGTCGCACCTGAATGGAGAACTGCTTCCACCGCATGAATCGACACGCCAGTTGCTGACCTTTCATTATTGATAGGAACAGCTTGGCACGTTGATGGGTCTCACTTTGCTGCTTTTGTACCAACGCAAACTCGTGCCAAGAGTGGACTGCGCGCTTACAAGATCGATGCTGCTGAAATGAGTGGATTTTCCAGGCCAATGTTCGTTTTCCATGCGCATACAATTTCCAAGCAGAAAAAACGCTCTTGGCTGTCTTGGTATCGCACCGCCAGCCAAAGATATGCATCGCTTTGACAAGTTTCCGTTGCTTGGAGCTCCAATCATGCCAAGCGCGGAACGAAGCGCACAGAATAAGGATCTGCAACCGCTCCGTATTGAGCTGAAGCTGGTTGCGGTGGTACTTTACCAACGCGACATACTCTTTCCACGCGTCAAGCAGTCTTCGGCTCAGTCGAGTGGTACGAAACAACTGCGCCACAGTGCGCTGCAGGCTTTTAGCCCGTGAGATCACCGTGAACTGAGTCCACGATGCAAACAAAGCAGATGAACGCCGGGTGTTCCTCGTATGCCGATACTCTGCTACACAATGCTCACGAAGTCGTCTTGCCAGCGCACACTGACGCCACACTTGGAATATTGTAAGCTGCATGCGATTCTGCTGAAATTGCACAGCTGCGCTCCACTTGCGCTTGCAATCCAAGCTGAGAGCCACAAACGTCCGCCACGCGACCCATATTCGATTCTGTTTACGATCCACGTAGAGCGCTTCAATTACAGCTCGTTTCTTCTTGGAAGCGCACCAAGCATGCCATTGGGTGAAGAACCGTGTGCTGTGCACATATTTCCAGCGTTCAAGCGCGGCGATGCTTTGCGTACGAGCGAGCTTCTGATTGCTGACGGAAACACGCCACGAGTCAAAACAAGTGGCAGTGCGCAAATGCATCCAGCGCGTGATAGCACTCTGTACTGGGCCACTCGCATGTCTACCATGCACTCGCAGACGTGCTTGAAAGAGATCAATTTCCCGCTTCGTGTGCCGTTTTTGCTCCAGAAACATGACCCAATGCGTCCATATTGTGGCTTGGATCCTGCGTAAATTGGTCTGGCGTTTTACATCTTCGCAGATCGAAATCACACTCATCCGCTGATGGATTCTGTCGGCAAGCCAATCATATGCAAACTCCTGGTGCAATTGCTCCAGCTGTGCACTGATAACTTTTTTATGCCGCCGACGCAATGTGTGCTGACAAAATCCGTTGATAAGCACATGCCGAAGAAGCTTGTGACTCTGCGTCTGAACTAGCTTCGCAACCTTCGCCGACAGCACGGACCACTCGTGCCACATCTGAAACACGACGCGCGTTCGTCTGCGTTCGCGTTCAGCGATCGTGTTCCCGCGCATGAAACGAACACAACTCCGCAGAAGTTGGTATTGCCGCCAGTGGACCCAGGTGGATCGGAGATCTTGCGCACTTTTGATTGACACCAGTTGCGCCACTTGATATCGCACTCGTGAACGATATTCAACGTGATGCTTCCAAGATAGAAAGACACTCATCAGGCTTCGGCGGCTCAATTTGTGTTGTTTGCGTTTCAGAGTGGCTAGTTTACGTGAATACTGTCGCCACCTCGCCCAAGTCTTGATGAGCATATCGTTCTTCCAGAGCCGAATAAAGCGAGCCTGAATGCGCTGAGCTTGCTCCGTCTGATACCGAATGAGAGCCTTCCAAGCCTGGAAAATACGAGCACAAGTGCCGATTTGCATCCGACCGATTAGAGCTCGTGCACATTTCTTGATATGCGCAGCTCTGACCCATGAATCGAAGCAGTGGCGCTGCCACTGGGAAGACGTTCGTTGAGTGCACCGTCGTAGTATTTGGGTCCAGCGCATCGTACTGTGCCACGTAGCAAAGCTGTTGGTCAGGGCTCTTCGTTGGTGAAAAGTGCATGCAACAGTTTGATTGCGATGCTTCCGTCGACGCTGAGCCTTAAATCGTGTCCACGCAGCCCAACAACGTATCAGCGTCTGATTTCGCCAAAGGAAGCATGCTCGCTGCAATTGCTTATGCAATTTGATCCAGTTTACCCAAGTGGCGAACGCCCGTGATTCGTAATTGTGGCGGAGCATGCCAGTAGCGTGGAGCAAAAGCTGTTTGCGATGGCGTTTGGCTTCATAGAATCTCTGCCAGAGGCGAAAGTACTTGGGGACAAGACAGAAGACGTGAAACACGCAAGCCTTTTCCTCCAACGCTCGAGCCAATCGCTGCCTGCTGATGAATCGAGTCCATTGCACCCAGATCTGGCGCAGTCGAGCCTCCTTGGAGAACGTCTCGACTCTCAGCAGCGTGCTCTGAATGCATTTTCGCATTCGAACATACTTGCACCAGGTTTCAATACTCGCACTCATGCGATAATTGAACATTTGCTGATGGTTCGTAGATCTTTCAATACGCCGCCGACGCTTGGTCTGAACGAAATGCTTCCACTGGGACCAGATCACTGCGGTTCTGCCTCTCAGTATCGACAAAATCGCATGTTGTTGCAATGAATCTAACCGTTTCGTTCGGTGTGACCGCTGGTGCCAGGCTAGAAATGCCCGCCTGAGTCGCCATCGCTGCATGTGCTCTGTCGTCTGCTTGATTCGTGCTTTCTTCCGCCGTTGCTGATGTATCCGTGCTCGCCATGCACTCATCGTGATACTCAAAAGTGCTCTTGTCGAGTGGCATCGGGCGATTTTGCTCCAGACGGCCTGTTGTTTCCGATACAAACGGAAGCGCTGCCAGCGCTTGAATCGAAGCAAGAGACTTCGGTGCTGCCAATGCTGGAGACACTGCCGCATTATCGCCTTTGCCTTCTGACTGCGCATTTTCAAGGATCGCCACTGGAAGACTGCGTTTCTGGTCAACCGACGCACGTGGAAGGACTCTGCATCCAGCAGAATTGATTGTCTGCGCTTCCGCTCTCGAGTAAATCCTTTCCAACTTGCAAAGTATTGGCCCAACATTCGTTCTTTCGACCCGGACAGCATCGTCAACAATAGTCGGCGATGACGACGCGAGTAGGACCAACGGGCCTTCCACCGGCAGAAACAGCTTTGCACACTTTGGGATTCTCGCTTGAACAGGATCCTGGCAACGTGACTGCGCTGCGTCAACACCGTGAACAAACTCGCACGCCAATGTTGCCATGATCGCTCCAGCAGCATAGCTCGATGCCGTCGCTCGACTGTTTGTGACCGCATTACTAGAACGTGATGTTGCTTGTGGTGCATTTGCCAGTGCTTGAGCACTCGAATCACACCAACGCGCTGCCATTTGAGCTGCAGCTTTTGATATTGCAGTTTCGCCAGTCTCCTGTCGAGCCGAAACTTCTTCCATCGATCAAAGCAGTTCTGTCGGTTGTTCTGCTGCAAATGGAGCACCGCCAAATGAAGTTTGCGTTTCCATCGGAAGACCTGCCGCCAGGTATTCCAGCAGGGAATGATCAACGCATCACGACGGACTGAACTAGAAGCCTCCTGGGCTCGAAGCGTGATGGCATGTCTACGCTTCGTGAAGCTGATCCACCTTTGCAAGGTTTGGTAGACAGCGTTGCGCTCGCTCAAAGCGATCATGTTCTCGATACACTTTCGCTGTTGCCTTCGCGCTCGGACATGATGGAGCAGCGATCGCCACGTCAACTGCCAGAGCCTATGCTTATAATGCAGGCGAGCATGCTCTTGCAGCTCTGCTTTTCGTTGTCGAAGTCGCGTAAACTGGATCCATCTCCAAGCCATTGTGCCAAGCACATACGAACGATGACAACGCATCAACGATTGCAGGGCCATGTTGAGCCCTGATGAGCGTCGCCAAATGGTCAAGAGCCGTCGCTTCCGGTTGAGTTTGATCGCAAGGGTTTGCTGAGCATCTACTCGCCTGACTTGGTCCAAATGGATCTGCCATTGCCTCCAAACACGCTGCAACCGCATTTTGTCCAATGCGTGCAATGACTCCAGCACTGTTATCGACTGGAACCGCTTGCATTGCGTCCACTCAGCCCACGCTTGGTACACATGCGATAGCTGACGCGTCCGCCGTCGTTCACTGAATCGCGTCCGCTTCGCTTCAAGCTCCTGTTGGTGTGCTACAAGGGTCAGCCAACCGGCAAACACGAGCTGCTTCTGTCTATAACGGCGTCTAGTCTGGTGGATCGTAAGCATCGAGCTCGTTGCTGTGCGTGCCCGTAAGTATTCACGCCATGCTTGCCAATATCGAACGATGGTCTTGCGGCCCAGGTGGTCACTTGCAATTGAGGCGCGCTGATCAGCCAGATATCGGCTCACGATCCATTGCTTCCAACGACGAATGCCTCGCTTTCTGCAGTTGCGCTCCATGGCCATCTTGCGCACTCGCTGTTGAACCGCGAGCTCATGCCATGCTTGACAAACCTTACGTAGTACTGACGCGGCATGAGTGCGTGCATGCATGGCGATTCGCTGCTTTAGCTCGAATGCAGATCGCCAGTTGAACAGACAGTCGCGCAAAATATGCCGTTGGCGCTTCTGAGAGATCCACACACAGCGCTGAGTCTCGCATTTGCGGATTTCAGTAGAATATTGCCATGCCTGAAGACATTGGAATGCCGTATCGAGCACCTCACGACACCGTCGCTCGAGCGCTTGGTCGCGGAATCGACGCTTCTTGGTTGAATCACGAACCCATACCATGAAAACAACCTTGATGCGCCATCGATCGAGCTTCCGATTGCACTTGTGCAGGACCATGAGGTCCTTGGATTGCAGGACATTGCTCAGCCGCCGAAGCACGTCCGTTGGCATGGCCTGGCTCTCGGTCTGGAACCGATGCTGCTCCGGCAGTGTCCTCGTGATCCAGCGAAACACCGCGGCTGTGTACATAGGCGTGATCGCAGCGCGTATTCTTAGGATATGCTGCTGTCGGTGCTGCTTCACGATGCGGTTCATGTGCTGCTGGGCTCTCCAGCGCTGGAACGTGCTCGCAAGCAGCGCCGACCTATCGTGACGCTTTCGCCTCTCGACTGGATCTGATGATGGAGCTCTGTGGGCTGTTTTGACAGCGGCCTTTTGGGTAGTAGATCTCTTTGCTGGTGTCGAGGTTTGGTCATTATTTCTCCATGAGGTCACTGCTGCTGAAGGGGGCATTGGACTAACACTGACTGCCTCTTGCCGCCTATCAAGTGAAGATCCTCCGGTAGCTCCATTTGTACTCGCTGGTTTGGAGCTACGACGACCGGGGAATCGCAACGGCAGGATGGCAGCGGCCGTTGCATTGCGGGATCGACTCTCTTTCTCTCTCGGAGGTGTGCTGTGGTCGCCTAAGGAAGAAGCGTCGTCGTCTTCCTGCAGCATCTCGTTCGTGAACGACAGCATGTCTCCGAATCGGTCCTGGGGCGTGTGGTGCTCCGATCGCAACGTCGTCGAGGAGCGTGCTCCTGAACGGGCGTCACTTAGAGTGGACGGTGACGGCCATGGCGTCGTGCTCTCTCTGGCGTCAGCAGAGTACGAAGGCGAAGATTGAGACTTGGATCGATCTGCATCGCTGGATGCCGCCGAGCCCTGGCGTTTGAGACTGCGCTGCTGCTGCTGCTTGCACAGCCGCTGGATCTTCTTCGGCCAATCAGCGTCCGGATCTACCGACAATGTGAGCAGCAGTCGATGGTAGCGCGCATCCTCGGGCGTCGTGATGCCGTGACGGGCGAATACTGCGTAGGACGCCTCGATGAGCTCGATCAGCGACAGCGGCTGCTGAGCATCGGTGTGCGTTCGCAGCGCGCGCGAGTGGATCTGGCTCAGTACCAGCGCCATGGATCTCTGTTGGGCGTGAAGCTCACTGCTCTTGAGCTTCTGCAGCGAAGCACTCGGTCTTGTGGCAGCCGCAGCATCATACACCGAAGCCATGGCCTCGAAAGGTTGCCAAGCGGCATGTGCGCGTCGTACTTAGTCGAAGATCCCAAATATCCCGTATGTGTGGACCACCTGAGATCGGTCAAAGCTGCGGATGCAATTACCGTGAGTTCTGTGAAAACGCATGAAGGCAGTGCAACCTGTACAAGACGATATCGGCTGATCCACTGGCGCACAAAGGGCATCATCAGACGCCAGCAGCTCAATTCGGCATTCGGACGAGCATGGGCAAGAAGGCAGCAGCGACCACCTCCAGCATCAACGGCAGCGCCACGGCCGCGCCCGTGGCCAGCGACTTGTACCCGCTGGTGCATGCGTTCCTGTCCATCTCGGGAATGAAGAAGGCCGCGGTCGCGCTCGAGAAGGAGGCCAAGCTGGTGCGTTCATTTGGCTTGAAGCGTTGTGTGGCCTTTCGTCATTGGCGGTGCTGACTGACATGCGTGTAATGGTGATCGCAGAAGACCCAGGACTTCAAGCCGGAGCATGACCTGCTGGTCATCTACAAGCAGTACGTGGCCAGCGGCGTCACCAAGGCTGTCAAGACGGAGATCCCGTCCTCGGCTGTGGTGGATGCTGCCAAGACGACCAAGAAGGCTGCCGCCTCTTCCTCCTCTTCGTCGTCGTCGTCTTCTTCGTCTGAATCGGAAGAGGAGAAGAAGACCCCGGCCAAGAAGACGGCCGCTGCTGCGCCTGCCAAGGCTGCCGCCAAGAAGAAGGCCGATTCTTCGTCCTCGGACTCGTCGTCGTCTTCCTCTGAGAGCGAGGACGAAAAGAAGAAGCCTGTCGCTAAGACCAAGGCTGCTGCCCCGGCTGCCAAGGCCAAGGTCGCTGCCAAGGCGGCTTCTTCGTCATCGTCGTCGAGCTCCGATTCGGATGCCGATGATGAGAGCGAGGAGGAGCAGAAGAAGCCTGCTGCTGCTGCTGCTGCCAAGAAGGCCGCTCCTGCCGCCGCCAAGAAGGCCAAGAAGGAGGAATCCAGCTCGGACTCTTCGTCTTCGGACTCATCCGACTCGTCCTCTGACGAAGAGGAAGCCAAGCCCAAGAAGAAGGTGGCCGCCGCTGCACCTGTCGACTCCAAGAAGCGCAAGGCCGAGGCTGCTCCTGCCGCCAAGCCCAGCGCCAAGAAGGCGAAGCCGGCCGAGTCGAGCTCGGACTCTTCGTCGTCCTCCTCCTCGGACTCTAGCTCGGACTCCTCCAGCTCGGATTCGTCCTCTTCCTCGGAAGACGAAGATGAAGACGCCGCGGCCAAGGAAGAAGAGCGCCGCAATGCCTCTGCCAAGGCCGCTCTCGAGTGGCAGCCCAAGAAGATTGAGAAGCCGGTATGTAGCCAAGCCCGTGCACAACTGCCTGTCCATTGAGACTCACTCTTTCGCTTGTTGATACCACAGAAAAACGTGGACACCAAGTCAGCCGGCACTCCGTTCCAGCGCGTGGACGGCGAGTACTGGTCGCAGCAGATCGTGGACGACACGCTGCGTGACAATAGCTGTACGTTTGTGGGCTCTCTCATACGCATGGCATGTGCAGCACAAGATAACTGACCGATTTATATTGCGTTCTGTATGCACAGACGAAGCCGCGTTCGGCAGCGAAGGCGTGGGCAGCAAGGCCAACAACATCCTGATCAAGGTGCGCGGCAAGGACTTCACCAAGGAGAAGAACAAGAAGAAGCGCTCGACGTACATGTGCGGCGCCATCACCATGGCCTCCAACTCGTTCAAGTTCGACTAAAACGCCGTAGAAGCCTCGGGTATCCTATAGAATAAACTGTGCATGTTCTCTTTACTACAACGACTGCAGCAGCAGCGCATCCAGCTCCTTGAGCCCCGCAGAGCACGGCTTCCAGCTGTCCAGCGACAGCAGCTCCGACGGCTCGCTGGTCTTGATCAGCTGCAGCGGCATGCACTTGGCGTCCGGCAGACCGAATCCAGCTTCCATCGCAGGTCTACCAGCTCTGGTTGTGGCTCTGGTGCCGCCACCAAACATGGCGGCCGAGACCTGCTTGCTCTTATGCTGGTAGGCTAGCATCTTGGCCTGAAGCAGCACCTTTTCCTGGGCCAGCAGCGGGTCAGGGGCCAGCGCCATGGCCTGCGTGATGTCCTGCATGGCCAGCTCGAACTCGTCCTTGAGCCGGTAGGCCTGCGCGCGCCGGTACAGCGCCTTGACGCTGTCCGCATCCAGCTGCAAAGCCTGGTCGCAGTGGTGCACGACCTGGTCATAGTGCGCGGTCTTGAGCCGACAGGCCGCGAAGTTGAGCAGCACCTTGAGCTTGAGCGCGTCGCACTCGTCGTTCTCGTCGTCCGTGTCCGGGAACATGTACTCGAAGTATACGAGCGCGCTGTGGTAGTGGTACGCGGCGCGCTGGTATTGGCCCTGCGCGAAGAAGGCGTTGCCCAGCAGTCGGAACTGCTCGCAGCACGCGATCTTGTCGCGCGTGCTCATGTCCATGAGCTTCTGTTCGGCCGAGTGGTCGTGGTTGCAGCCCATCTGCGCTCTGGCCGCTCGCTCGCTGCGCTCCCGAGCCTCCTGCTCGCGCTTGGCCAGGTCCTCGGGGTCTTCGTACGCGTCCCACTGCTCGTACGTGTATGTCCAGTCGTAGCTCTTGTGGCTCTGGCGCTTGGCCTGCACAGCCTCCATCTTGAGCCTGGCCTGCTCCGCGTGGCGCGAAGACTCGGTCACGGCGGCCTCGGCCTCGGCCGCCTTGCGCTCGTTCTCCTGCCCCATTTGGCCCAGCATGCGCGCCAGCTCCGGCGTCAGCCCACACGCCATGTTGCCCAAATAGATCGCGTGGCATACTGAAACCAAGACCAACGGACATAAAAAGAACAGTCACATGAGAGGTGGATGGATAGCTAATGGGCAAATGTCATTCATTCATGACGGAGTGTATCTATTGCGCCGTGGTCTCGGCCGACTCAAGCGACTGGGCCGCCATCTGCAGCGCACCCTCGTACGTCTTGTTGCCGCCGATGAAGCCGGCCGCGTGCACGAACGTGCAGCCCACGATGCCGGCCGCCTGCGACAGCGCGTCGTCGCGCAGGCCGCGCCAGTCCTGGTGCAGTCCGCGACGCAGCGCGAAGGCGCCGGATTCGGTGTTGATGGCCTGCACGCGCACCATGCCGCCGGTGGAGTCGTTGTAGAGCACGAATTTGATCTGGTCCTTGATCAGCAGCTCCTCCTCGATGTCGTACAGGTGGCCCTTCCACGGGCAGTACTGCGGGAAGTACACGATCTCGCCCGAGGCGTGGATCTGGAAGCGCTTGGTGATAGCGTCCTCCACGATCGTGCGCGCCGGCAGCCACGAGGTCACGAGGCTGCGCACCGAGTCCGTGAACTCGGTGATGGTAAGGTACATGGCCTGCTGGAACTGGCCGTTCACGCTGGCCTCGGACTGGTCCTCGTTCCAGCCCGGGTTGAGGTAGCCCACGCGGTTGCTCAGCGTCGTGGAGACCTGGTAGTTGAGCGGGCCGCCCGTGGAGCTCACCTCGACGCCGTTGTCGATGCCGTCGATGTGCTCGATGAAGTTCTTGTACGTCTTCTTGTGCAGCATGTCCACGGTCTTGTCGTCCAGCGGCTTGGCCAGCGACGCCGTGGCCAGCACCTGGATGATCTCCTTGCCAAAGTGCTTGTACACGAGCCCGGCGCTCGAGAGCTTGGTCTGCTTGCCCTCGAACGTGGCGTCAAAGGTCTTCTGGTGGTGGTCGAAGCGCTGCTTCTCGGCGTCGTACACGCCACCCACGTCGACCACGATGTCGCACGTGCTCAGCTTGGCCTCGTCGCGCGTACGCAGGATGGCGTGGCCCGCAAACTTGGGCAGCAGCTTGAGCATGGACACGGCCAGCGCCTCATCGCAGTGGAACGTACCGTTGTGGGTGCCGATGTACTGCACGCCCTGCGAGATCGAGGACGTGACCTTGGCGCCACGGAAGGCCGCGAAGCATGCCGAAGAGGACACGAACGAGGCTGCGGCGGTCGGGAGAGCCATGCTGATTGAGATGAGCTACCGGATTGGATTGGGGTGTGTGCCCTTTTGCGTTTGGACCACCCAAACAGAAGCTTGGTACCATGAAAAGTGGTACAAGCCTGGGTACCATTTTTTCCGGTACAACACACTTCGGATCCTGATCGCACTCAGTGACGTGAGATGACGACATAATCAGATGATGATGCTGCACCTCTGCAACTCAAACTCGTCAATCAAATCTATTTACTTACGTCATGGAATTGTCGGGTCAAACTACTAGCGATCGGTCTTCTGACTAGTGCCAGAGCTCCTTGAGATCGCCAAAGGCCTTGAACAGATCGTCCGCAAACTTCTCGGAGCTCGTGGTCGAGCACGACTTCTTGCTCGAGATGTGGAAGCAGATCGTGTCTTCGCCAGGAATCATGTAGCTCACACCGTAGCCATCTTCAGCCACAGGGCCAAAGCCACCACCGGGAGAGTACGCATCCTTGATACTGAACTCAGTGCCTTCCAGAACCTTGGAAACTTGCTTCCAATTATCAGTCTGCTGCTGGGGCTGCTGGCTGGTCGACAGACGCCACGGACGGCCGAGAGCATTCTTGAGGAACGGAGACTCGATGCCAAAGCCGACCGAGCAACAGTAGAGCGTGAACAAATGACGATCAATGCCCTTGCCACTCATGGCGTTACGGTAGCCATCTTGGTGCACATTGCATGCTTCCTGCAGCAGACTGAGCTTCTTCTCACGCGGGATGCTAGCATCCTGCATTGCCAGAACAAACGCCTTGGACGCGTCAGTCACAGGTCGCACAGTCTCGGTTCGGCCTTCCTTGTACAGACGCGTCATGCTGGACTCGTAGGTCTGCGTGATGGTTCCCGTGTTGCGGTAGTAGGCCAACTGCAGTGCCATCTGGATAAACGCATCCGGACTCACACGGAACTTCTTGATCAGTCCCTTGCCATAGTCATCGTGCGCAATCACCTTCAGATCGAAGTCACCAATGGCAACCTTGGCTTCATCAAGCGACTTGATCACAGCTGATTCAAGTCCAGGGGTGAAATCCCAATCCAGGACGCGGCACGGATGCAGCGTCGACGTGCGTTCGCTTTCGAAACGAGCCTTGCAGGATCCATCGGCTTCGTACGGAAGCGCAATTGTGTTCATGGTGCAAACCCATTCCCACAGGTGAGCCATCACAGGAGCATCAGCCCAAGCGTGCTCGGCGTTGAAACCAGCAATGCCGTTTTTGTAGAC
This sequence comes from Elongisporangium undulatum, assembly GCA_023334555.1. Lineage (NCBI taxonomy): Eukaryota > Oomycota > Peronosporomycetes > Pythiales > Pythiaceae > Elongisporangium > Elongisporangium undulatum. The sequence goes on from JAADVF010000310.1 coordinate 17,951, forward strand.
CACTAGGTTAAAAGACTTGTCAAACCATCGGTTGCCTCCAGTGCCATGGATCAGATCGCGGCCCATTTCCGTCCACTCAGTCGGAGTCTCATCCTGGAGCACGACAACGAACACGGCCGACTCAATTGCTTGCAGCGAGCGCTTGTTCTTGCCCTCGGAGAAGTAGCGTTCACGGTTTTCAGCCCAATCGATGCGACCAACAGCAGTCAACGCAGCCAGGTTGGCTTCCGCATCCGAGGCAGGGCCCAGCTGCTTGGCAGTTGAGGTGATCCATTCCAACTGGCGTTGCATTTCAAACATGGACAGCAGCTTTCCGTGTTCACCCTTCTGGAAGAGAGGCATCTTGAACACATGGCCATTGCAGAATACAGCAACGTGCTTAGACTTGTGGTGGTACAGCTGCAAGTGATCCTCTTCACGGCCAGGGATGCGCGTGCAGGAGAAGATACGCTGGTACTGGCTCATGCAGAGCGGTACAAGACCACGGAGCATCATAGGAGGAAGCTGCTCGCGGTCCAGGTTCTGCTTGAACTCCATGAAGTGACGAATGTGGGCAGCTGTGACAGCTTCCTGCTTCTGCGAGAAGGTAAACTTGAGGTTGCGTCCAGGCAGCGCGTAGTAGTTGCTGTTGATCATTAGCGACGTGCGGCCCTTGAGGTACACGTACTTCTCCCACCAGTCCGTGACGAAGTTGGCCGACCACCAGCTCTTGAGGTACAGGTAGAACTGGAACTTGGGGCCTTCCTTCTTCAGAAACTCCTCCGACATCTTGACCACTTCCTTGTATTCTTCCTCAGACAGCAACGGGTGCACCGACTGCAGATAGCGGTCGACTGTGCCCTTGAGGGACGGCAGTGGCTGGCGAGGCAGTGCATCTTGGAACGAGTACGTCAGCGGGTTGCGTCCACTCACGAGCTTGAGCAGACCGCCCCAGATCATGACCATCTTGCTCTTCTCACGCGGCGCCAGGTACAGCCAGCGACGGTAGCTCAGCAGCAAACGCAAGATCATGCGCTGGACCCACATGAGCAGCAACAGTCCCAGAAAGGACGCCCAGGCGGCCAGATACGCCAGATACAGCGACTTGGGCAGGTACTGCGAGAACGGGATGATCACGTTGCCGACGTTCCAGACAATCTGCGAGATGAAACCACTGCGCCACCAAGATTCCGACGGCGACAGCAGCACGATCACAATCACGGCCGCGACCAGACCCACGGCTGCGAGCGGCGGCGCCGGGTACACGCGGTGGATCACGGCACGTTGCATGTGGTAGTAAGTGCGTACGATGGTCTGGCGCATCTGCCATGGTGCCGGGATGGTGAAGGACACGCGGATGCCCTGGTCCGAGTACAGCAGCTCGACGCCGCGCTTGTGCTCATCGAACACTCCGATGGCCTGGTGAGCTTCCGCCATGGCCGTCGATCTTCACTCCTGCTTGCTGCCGATCGAGAACAAGGCAAAGTGAGCGCCGTTTCCCACTTGGCGCCCCGGTGGCTGGGCCGGCAAGCGGACGAGCGAGCGAGCGGACGTGGTGTACCGGTTGGTGTACCAGCAGCCATCACGTTCGGCGGAGGAGTGGGATGGCCGACCATAAAACCTCGGAGGATGGATTGGCAACTGAGCGTTCCTATTGGCGGACCGCGGTGGACAGCACGGGGGGTTCTGAAGTGAACGAGGCCGGCCGTGAGGTTTTTCCCCATATGTACGCTTGAAGTTGAACGAGGTGCAAACGTGACGCAGGCGACGACGAAAACCCCTTCGAGATCCACATATAACGGAGACCGGGCCTAGACCGTAATCATGAACCGGTTCGTTGAACCTTTTACCTAATAATACCCCGTCCGATCCGATATCTTATTTGTATCTCATAGTTGATATACCTGTAACATCTGATATCACGAATGAGACCTCTGTGTTTTTTATTTTTCAGAAAAATCCCACTTTGTGAACGGCTGAAAATCGATTTGTAGAGAAAACGGGATCAGCATCCAAGGGCAGGGCAACAACAATGGCCGAGCACGAGACCCCGACCGTCACGAATGGTACGTGGACCTCGCCCCCGTGCAGAACGCACAGCAGTCGCAGCCGTGGAGCTGCGCTTGCATCCCATACGTCTGCTGCTTTGGCCATGGCTGTGTGTGTGGCTCCTGGGGGATTCTTCTGGCGGATCCAGGAACTGGCTCGTTGCGCTCCAAGAGCTACGGCCGCCTGATATCCAGCGCATGGCCAGGAAGCGTCCTTGGATCTAAGCAAGTGACCATTTGTATGTGGCTCTTTTATTGACTGCATAGGTACACCGCAGCGCGCAGTGCGTGGCCGCTATGCGAAGTTCAACGGCAGCATGGACGTGCTGTTGCTGGAAGCCATGCGCAACAACAATCCGTTCACGGCCAAGCACGGCACGCGGCTGCAATTGTGGCAGAACATCGCGGAGACCGTGGGCGAAGAGTTGTTTAAGAACCCGGAAGCCTACTCCTGGCACACCTGTCGGTACGTCCACCATCCATTTACTACAGTGATGCAGGCATCCGCCATTGACGCCTTCTGATATATAGCGATCGCGTGACGGCGCTGATGAAAATGTATTCGGACGGCAAGCACGACAAACTATTTAAGCACGGCTCCGTGGAGGAGAACGCGCGCAAGGAAGCCATTCTGCGCGAGCTCAACACGTGCATCGCACGCAAGAACAACAAGACCGCGACCAGGAACTCAGCGTCGCTGCTGCTTGGCGACGGCACCGGCAAGGACCGTGCATCCAAAATGCCGCTCACGGCGCAGAAGCGACGAAAGCTGGATAGCGGTTTACCGGCGGCGCCTCGGTTCGACAGCACGCAACTGGAGGGCGAGAGCTTCCGTGCGCGCGTGCTGGAGCTGATCGAGAGCAAGATCCAGTTCGACATGGACCAGCGCATCAAGGAAACGGAGCTCCGGGAACAAGAATTCGAGCTGCAAAAGCGGTTCCTGGAGTATCTGCAGTCCAAATGATGCCAAGCCACATACCATCCGCTCGTAGAGAACGGTGGCGACGACAACGACAATGACGCGCAGACCTCCACCACGGCGTGGATCTAGGCCCGTCGCACTGTCAGTCAAGCCTGTCTTCTCTGCTCACGAGCCGCCATCAACAAGACTCTTCAAGACTCGAGAGACGAGTGGGCGGTATGTGCGATGTCTGGGCTCAAGAACCAACTCGGCTTCTTCTATTTTGATTGTAATGGTACGTGCGATAGCTATGGACTTGGCGCGGTGCTAATGGGATTGCTGATGCATTTGTATGTCGCACAGAAAACAACTCACAACTCAACACAAGCTTTCTAAGTCTCTTCTGCTGCTGCATACAAATTTAATAAAAAACCTTCGTTCAATAACACTGGTTGCCTTCCTGCTCGGCCTCCAGATCCAGCGCCTTGGCCTCGATCTTCATGTTCTGCAGCAGCAGCGCGATGTTCTGCTTCAGCTCACTCAGCTCTTGGGTCTGGTCCCGGTCGTCCCATTCCTTCTCGTCTCCTTGCAACGGCCCACTGGGCTCGTGGTCCTCGTCTTCCTCGTATCCGCCATCTTCCTCCTCCTCCTCCTCTTCCTCCTGGTCGTCGTCGTCCGGCTCCTTCGCGAACTTGTGACTCCGTCGGTTGCGACTGCTGTTGTTTTTGGCGGCTGCACGCGGGGACAACAGCGGGTGTCGCGGGGAGCCACACTCGTCATGCTCCGGGATCTCCTCGATCTCTTCCTCGTCCTCGTCGCCGTGGTGCGTGAACCGGCCTTTCATGTCCTCCTCAAAGTGCTTCACGCGCAGCGCCAAATCGTGCAGCGCGCAGGACAACTCCAGCTCCGCGTCTTCGTCAATGCTGTCGTATCCGTCGTCGCCCTCCAGTTCCATGACGCTACTGGGCAGAAAAATCTCTGGCGTGGAGGCGACGCGCCACTTGCAGCGGCACGAGGATGGCCAATAATAGAAGCACCAGAGGGCCCGCGAACACAAATAGCAGCAGCCACTGCGCGATGTCCAGCTTGCTCTGGCGAAGCGAAGAAACCGCGTTGCCGACCCAGCGCGGCGTCGTGCTCATGTGATCTGCTTGCTTGCTGCTGGTCGAATGAACCCACCTTGGGTCTAATGTCTGATCCCATTGGCTAGAAATCTGATTCCCGAAAAGGGTATTTTGGTAACGAATGCTGCTGGCCAGTGTGAGTGATTGTCCTAGACTCAGCAGCTCCTACCAGTGATGGTCGCCCTCTATCAGTCCCACTTCAAGCTGATCCTGTGCAGTCACTTTGCGATTCACCTTCAGCCTCACACACACACAATGCGATCCTCCTTCACGTCCAACAGCAGATACGCGTCCATGCCGCCCCCACCAGCCTCCTCCCGGTACCGCAATCGACCAGCAGCTCAGAGCCCGACCGCGCCACCTGCTGCAACGCCGTCCTCGCCTCGTCATGTGTACGTCATCCACTGGGAGAACGTGCTGGTCCCAACGACCTGGCTCACAAAAAACCTCGGCATCAGCACGACGGTCCAGTCGCTCGAGCCGGCCAGTCGACGATACGCCAACATGCCGGCTCCCGTCTACTCCGCCATGCGCGCGATCGAAGAGCGGGCCCTGCAATTGCTCTCCACTGCCATGCAGAAGGGCCCCGTTGTGATCCTGAGCAACAACACCGTGCTCTACGTGGAGCTGCTGTGCAGTCTGCTGTTCCCGAGACTGACGGTCTGGCTGCGAAGCGCCACCAGCGGCATCTGTGTCATGGGCATTCCACCGCAGCCCAGATCGCCGCTACAATGCTCCTGCTTCGAGCAAATCTTCGCCCATGGTAATGCCATAGGGTCGCTGCAGCAACCAGGCAGTGGTGCTGTTGCCTGGGTGTCAATGCACGCGCAGGCGGTCGATCTACTCACGATGCAGCACATCCAGCGCATCGCTCCGTACATGGTCGTGAAGAGCGTGCAGGTCAAGACGGCCAATCGGGACGGCTATCATTCGCTTGAGAGCTTCGACGCACAACTGCAGCAGCTGACGCAGTTCACAATCGAAGCCACGGCGTTCAACGGACCCATCCAAGTCCAGCTTTGAAGGCCAAATGTATAGTAGCAGTGTATGAATGTGGCGCGAAGGTAACGCGTCCTGCATAATGTAGCCAGAAATGATCAGTCCCTTATATCAAAACTCAAAGGATATGCATATGTACAGTGTAGTGTAGCCATTCTATAAATACCATCCACTGATTGGTTTTGGGTATCGCTTTGAAGAGGGTATGGATTATTATTGGATCCCGCCACGCGATTGTTCTCTGCTGACTGCCGACATGATCTGAACAGCTCCACATCCCCATCTCCGGCTAAAGCCCCAAGCAAGAGCTTCCTCTTCTCCTCCCACGCCTTCTCGCTCCTTCACTATGCTGCGCTGCATCGCTCTCCCTCGCTCCGCCCCGCGCGTGGTCGTGGACAGCAACTGCCGCAGCCTTAGCACTGGCGCCGGCCCCCGCTTCGCCGGCTTTGACGAAGCACAGCTACAGCGCGGCGCCGACCGCTTGAAGGAGCTGGAAGCGGCCTCCCAGGAGCAGTGGAGCGCGCGGATCGTGCCCTCGCTGCGCGTCTTCACGCACGACGTCGACGCTAAAGCCCCTCGCAGCCGAATGCCCGAAGCCGAGCGACCAAAGTCCAGTAATGTGAACAGCTCGATCCGCTCGGCGCTGTTTGCGGAAGAGCAGGCCAAGCGCGGCGCCGAGCGCTGGAAGGAGCTGGAAGCCATGTGGGACTCACGCAGCTGCGAATGAGCACGCGTCAACGCCCTCAAGTCTTGATCATTCGATACGACGCCAAGCCCTCGCCTCCCCCGGCTGGGGAGGGGATTTTTTATTGCGCATGCCTTCGGGCCAGAATACGCGAATGCTTACGGACACGAGACTGCTGCCCGATGCCTAGCGCGAGGTGCGATACCGCTCTCCATCCGCCTAATAGCTGTAATATTTGATAGAAAAATAAACGCATGTCGCTGTGCACTGCGTCCATCGTAATACGACAACGCATACTTGGAGCATGCTTCAACAAAGATGGGACTATTGAATAGTGGCTCGTTTGAAGTTGACGCATTCACAAACAACTCCAAAGCTGCTCCATGTGCGCGCAGCTGTAGTGTGCGGGTCTGACATTAATGGCCCCGATGCTTTGCGCAGGTTAGGTGGAATTATACCTTCCACCATGATCTGAAAATAGCCCAGCCCAAGCCAACTGCTGCGTCTCGATGTGCCGCCCATCTCGAAACAATGAACGTGAAGGTCTCCACACGAGTGGCGCCGGTAGAATTCAGCCACGTCAACCCGGGCCGTGCCAAGGCGATGCAGCCACCTCCGCCGCAGTTAATTAGTCGAGCTAGTTTCAATGACGCTTTCACACGCACAAAGCAAGCCGTTTTCCGGGGACGCGTCATCTCGGAAGCCTCGAGTGCCATGCGAATGGTGTTACGAAACGCCGCGGCAAGCTGTATCTGCGCGTGGATCGCCAACTTTCTCTTCAGCCTCGGCAATCCGTTTGCAGCCACTTCGTCGCGCAACCAATCCGCTGCGAGCTTGGTCATGGCCAACCTCATGTGGACCAATGTTCTCTTCTACAGCATCATGCTGCTGACTCACGCGACTGTGCTCCGGCCCTTGCGCTTCCTGTCGAATCCAGACAAACGCCTGACACTCTGGCTCTGCATCAAGCAGCTCGTCATGGCAACGTATACGTACTACCTCGCGACCGTCGTGCTTCAGATCTGCTTGGGGCTGGTCGTTGGTCATGTGCTGCCACCCAACATGCGCAAATATAAACTGGAATTCTACATAGGAACGCTGGTGAATCACCATTACATGGTCGGCATGGACATTGCCACGCGCACCATTTTCAAAACCAGGACTTGTCAGGGGAAGGAGTGGCTTCAACGGCGGCGAGAGCAACAGCAGCAGGAAACAAACCGATCTACATGTCGAGCTCTCTATTGGAAGGCCTATGGAAAGGGATCCTCAAAGCTCATCCCGATGTTTCTAGCCAGTGGTGCTTACATTCAAGTCGTGAGTCAGACGCATTTATTCAATCACGGACTCAAGACGTTTACATTCGTGGCCATCAGCACCGCCACCAAGGTATTGGTCCAAGCAGCCATCAAGATGTATGTGGTCAAGCACCGTGTCAAGGACATCCGGACCATGTGTGCGCTGGTGGGTCTGCCGACGGTGCTGATCGACACTCAAGTACGCATTATGTTACTTTGCCAACAGAATTATACGTTTGCAGCCACGGGTGTGCTGGCCATGGCAGTGGTCGAGATTGTCATACGAGGAACCAAGGCCGCATTACTGAGTGCAGAGCTTCAGCGCCGATATTCAACTAAGCTAGATCGTTCCTCGACTCTGACGACAGAAATACAACCCACCAATGATGCACTGTCCACAATGCCGACGTTGGCCATTCCCGCTTCAAATACCCCGTTCCGATTGCCTGCAGCCACACAACAGCGTGATGTCGAGCAACTTCGTCAGGTTATCTATCGCTTTCACGCAGCAGAGGCAAGCGCAGACATGCACGCTGGATACATCGCAATTGGCTGCTCGGCTTCGATTTGGTTCTTTTTCTCCAAAAACCCACACTACGATCTCGGGTTACGTACGACAGATAATGACAGCCTCTCCACCTTGGCTCCGCTGTTGCTCATTCAGGTTGGCGTAGAAGTCGTGGCTGATTATCTATCGTGCGTGCTTGAAGCCGCTGCAGGAGTGCATTTCAAGGCTCTGGACAAAGTTGGCCTGTTCCTGGCGCTAATTTTCATGACTCATGCGGTTCTAAACGTCGTCATGTCTGCTGCTCTGTACATTGAATGATAGTTTCAATGCGACCATATCGCCACTTAAGACCGTGGCTTACATTCATCGCTATTATGAGTATTTAGTTCATCGCTATCTCAAGCGAACCAACTGATCATTTACGCAGCATCATTCTCACCAAAGATGCCTTGGCGTAATGGCGTCTTTCCTCTGTCTGGGGAAAAACCTTGGTGGTTCTTCCGCTCTGATCAAAGTGCGATATTGATTGACGCAACTTCATTGAGATGATGACCACACAAATCACCAACAACTTTCGAGTTGATCAGCTCCTCTTTCTCGTCGAGCTTCATCAGATGATAAAAGCGGTCAAGAGTCTGTTGAGCGTCAGTCTCAAACTCTACTCTGTTCTTGTTCACCTTGACATTTTTCGCATCATCGAGAGCGTTTGTGAATGAATTCTTCACCTGATTCGTAAATTCCCACGCAAATTCGTCTAGAGCGTAATCAACGGCGTATTTAGCTAGTTCTTTTCCGCCGCTTCCTTTCACGAACAGGTACCGGGCCACCGACATTTTTCTAGCCACGGCAAATTCTCGAATGCGAGATTTCATGCCACCTGGTGACGACAGTTCCACCCAACAGAACGTTGAAAGTTGCGCAATTAAAAAGCGATTTCACATGACCAATTTGAACACGCACCCGACTGTAATGGAAAGCCTTTACGGCAGGATCCTCAAAGCTCAACCCGATGTTTCTAGGCGAAATGAGTCGCCATCAATGAAAATGAAATCTTGCGATACTCTATCGGTCATTCTTGGGAGTCCCAACCACGCCAACTGCTGGCTGGAGCTTGCGATGCTACAGTACACCGTTCAGCGCGCGTATTCTCTCCACTTAGAGTCGTAGTGAGTGTAGAGCCTAGAGTTTCGCTCTGGTTGACGGTCTGGACCATATGGGGCGAGCGTAAACCAGCGTCATTTCAAGAAAAAAACTGCGGATATTATGACGTTCAGAATCGCGTGATTCGCGAAAATCAGCGCTAGGAACGATCCAAATCTGTTCAGGGACTTAAAATCCACTCCGGCAGCAGCTTCCAGCACGCATGATATATAGTCCGCCACTGCTTCTACACCAACTTGAAGCAGCAAGAGAAGAACTAGAGTTCTATCGTTGTCCGAAGTCCGTAATCCAAGATCGAAGTGCGGATTTTCGGAGTAGAAGAACCATATCGAAGCCGAACAGCCGATTGCGATGTAGCCAGCATGCATGTCTGCGCTTGACTCTGCTGCATGAAAGCGGTTCGTGATCTGCCGGAGCTGGTCGAAATCGTGTTGACTTACCACTTTAGGTGGTTGACGTGCAATATTCGTCTTTCCCGTGACAGTACTTTTTGTCTGTAACTCGAACCCCTGCAAAGAGAGATCCCGAACGGTGGACTGTTTGCGCCGAAGCTCCACGCTGAGCCAAGCTGCTTTGCCGCCTCGTAAGATGACCTCAACCACTGCCATGACCAGCACACCCGTGGTTGCAAATTTGTAATTCTGTTGGCAAAGTAACATAATGCGTACTTGAGTGTCGATCAGCACCGTCGGCAGACCCACCAGCGCACACATGGTCCGGATATCCTTGACTCGGTACTTGATCACGTACATCTTGATGGCTGCTTGGGCCAATACCTTGGTGGCGGTGCTGACGGCCACGAATGTGAACGTCTTGAGTCCGTGATTGAATAAATGGGTCTGACTCACCACTTGGATGTAAGCACAACCGACTAGAAACATCGGGATGAGCTTTGAGGATCCGGTCGTAAAGGCTTTCCAATACAGTCGGGTACGTGTTTGCTTTCGTGGCCGTCGAGGTCGTAGCTGTCGTAATAGCTGTTGTTGTTGTTCTTGTTGACGAAGCGTCCATTCTTGTCCCTGGCGAGTCCTGGTCTTGAAGATCGAGCGTGTGGCGAGACCGACTCCAGTCATATAGTTGTGGTTGATCAAGGTCGCGATGTAGAATTCGATCTTGAATTCATGCACGCGGGACGAAAGCACACGGCCAACAAGAAGCCCCAGACAGACGTTCAGGACGAGGGACACGATGAAGTAGGCGTAGGTAGCACGTAAGAGCTGCTTGATGCAGAACCTGAGCGTCGGAGGCGTGTCTGGATTGGAAAGGAAGCGAAGTGGGCGGAGCATGGTCGTGTGGGTCAGCAGCATGATCCCGCAATAGATGACATTGGTCCATACAAGGTTGGTCAGAATCAAGCTCGCTGTGGATTGATCGCGTGAAGACGTGAGTGCAAAGGGATTGCCGACGCTCAAGAGAAAGTTGGCGATCCAGGCACAGATGCAGCTTGCTGCTGCGTTTCGTAACACCAATTGCATTGCGTTCGCGGCTTCAATGGCAACACTACCGCGAAGAACCGCTTTCTTCGTAAGTATCAGTGCCTCATTGAAGCTAGCTCGACGCGACGGTGTTGATCCTATGGAATTGGCATGGGCAGCGGTCGTCTTGACGCGGTATAATTCCTCCGGCGCCACTCGTCCAGCGAGCTTCGCAGCCCTGTTGCTCATGGTTTTGGGATTGGCGGCACATCGAGAAGCTTTGGTTTTGTCGGGCGAGTGGCTATTTTCAGGTTATTAGTCTACCATGCCTCGCATCTATTCAAGGAATGGCTACACGACACAGAACATATATATCCACTGATATTCGATCCAAGTCGCCTATCTGTTCTGACTACATTAGGCATTGAGTGCCCAAATTGGATACAATGAGTTGAATGGCATTGAAAAGGACCGCCTGATACCCACAAGCGATCTGTTTTGGTACAAGTTTGATGGGTACGTTGGGTGCGTGATGACCTTATGGGACCTCCGTGTGGTTTATGTTCTGGTGGATCTCCGCGAGTACAATTCAAAGTACAGTATCAAGTGTCCTGAGGCCAAGGGCGAGAGACTTATCAACGACTCTCATTCTTCAACATTCCAGCTGTCGAGCTCCAGGCCATTAGAGTCGATCCAGAACTCTTACGATGGAAGCAGCCATTCCGCTTTTTATTCTTGCCGCATCCACACGCTTTGCTGCTGCGTGCACTTCCGAGTGCGGGACAGAATGTACCACTTCAGATATATCCACTGGATAAGAACTGCACACGTTTAGGAACGTGTACGGATGCTGTGAACTTACTTTTCCTTGTGTTCTGTATAGCCCCTTTGGCCTTCAATTCGACGCATTGTGCGCCGAAAAACAGTTCCCATTTATGCAGCAGATGAAGGTCGAAAGCGCCAATGGCGACTCATTCGAAGTCACCACGTACACCAGTCATACCATGGAGCAATTTTACCCAGCTTGCTCTTTCTCCAGTCCCGATGGATGCGGCGTGGCTTCCAGTGAGAAGTGTGGTATCGGTGCTGGAGTGGAAACCTTTGTTATCCTCAGGTGCACGACACCGAATGTGACGTCTTGTTCTTTGTGGTACGCCATCACGATGAATTGTACGGAAGTAACAACAACATCGCCGCCAGCATCTTCGGTTGCAACGTCATCGTCTTCATCAGTGGATGCTTCGGATGCATCGTCAACGTCTTCAACCACGACCAGTGGAGCCATCCATCGAGTCGGGTGGAAAACTTTCACGAACTCGTTTGGAGTAGTTCTTGGGCTAAGCGTTCTGCTGGTTTAAGCTTTTCAAATCAAACTCCGATCGTGAATGCTCTGGCCAGTCATTGCTCCGTAACGTTTTGACTACGAAATTGTTAAACCCATCAAAAGGTTTTCAGTCACTGTCATTGAGAGTGTTTTGGATTCGAAAAGTGCACTTCACCGACAGGCTCTTCGAACTAACAGCGATGCCCGTGTCAGACACGCCCTGATGTCGCAAGTAGCACGTACACCTTCTAAATGGAGTGTGTATGAACTTCCTGTCTCTGAAGATGGTCATGAGCAGAGCTACGCTTACTCGCACGCAAAAGTCAGTCAGTAGTATTGCTACAACACAAACGTTTGAATTGGACAGAATCGGTTCTGATATCAGACGTAATCGAAAGTCCGCAGCTGTCTCAAGTTTTGTTGTCAATTTGACAAACCCATTCAGACCAACCCAACGACGGTCCATGTGCTCTACCGAACCTCGAGCAGGCCACATCGCTGGTGTTAACCTCCTTCATGATAAGGAAAGACCCCACATCGGCGACAACAAGTAACGAGCCACAGTAACTAACTCGATCGTCATTTGCTGTTTTCTGGATTGCGATCGTGTCTCTGCATACATCGTGTAGCATTGTGCCCGTTATCTAGAGTCGCATTGTGCGAGCCCCAACATGGCTTACTGGGTTCTAGTCGTCGGAGGCACCGACATTCAAGCGATCTGACTGATGTCGATTTCGATTTACAGCAGGAAGCTCGTATTTGCTGTACACTGATCAAGCAGCCGCATTGGTGGACCAGAAGCTGCACAACACTGAGCTTCCTCCGTTCGATTGGCAGACCAGCGATCGGAATTATTGTTGTCAGCGTCACTCAACTGAAAATCATCTCTCCCAAACCTCACGATAAGTTCGAACTCGACCGGAGTATCGATTCCTATTTCCAATACGTGGTTCACACAGATAATGAAGTGGACATTGTTTGGTTGCCATCAGGGCTCCGATAATATAATTGGCTATTTTATTGTGAGTTTGATTTGGCAGTATTAATAGTAGTTACTGCAATACAGAGGAGAACAATAAAAAAAACTTACCAGTAAAAATTATTATTCGTATGTTCGAGGTTGGCACGCAAACGATGGCAGTGGTGGACTGGTCCAGCGAGTGACTACCCATACGGCTTGGCCGGGTTCGAGTCCCGCAGCGATGTACACTGTGGCAGTGTCATCATTTTTGTGCTATGGGTCACAATTTCTGTCACCATACAAAAGTGAAGAGAGTCGTGACCTGTCCGAAACAATTTTCGTGGATTAGGGACTAGGGTAAACGTAACCAAACGTAACCAAACGTAACCGGTCACAAACTGTGTGAAAACGTGTCGTTCACCGCGCGCCATTGGTGTCGGTTTTTGTGTCCAAATTTTGTCCAAATGCATCCAAATTGTCCAAAAATATCTTTCAAAAAAATCGATAGCTTTACGCTTGTATCCAAATTCTGTCCAAATATTTTGGACATCCAAAAATAAATTTCAAGTAAAACCACGAATTTAGCAGCTAACTTGCCCTTGTAGCACTGTACTGTACAGTTATTGTATTGTTTTATGCATTGTTTTAATCATCACATTCAAATCCAAGTGATTGACATAAATGGCTGAACTTTTCTGTCATGTTGCTGCTTGTGCTGGACCATCACTTCTCGACTCCAACCATGCGCTTCAAAGGCTACGACTTCATCGTGCGGACCACGTGCAAGAAGACTGGCACCGTCTATCTTAGCTACAAGCTTTTTCGCAAGGGATGCCGAGCGCGTCTCGTCAAGAAAGGCGACGATGTGCGTGACGTTCGCTCTATCGTAGATGAGACGGGGGCCAAGAGTAAGTGGGACAAGTTCTGGCTGTATTTCAAGCGTGTGTGGATGGTACGCTATGACGTGAGCCTCTGGAACTTCAGCGAGATGGTCCGTGTTGGCGTGGAAATCTCTAACCGCACGAACAATCCTCTCAAAAAGTACAATCGAGACTTCGGCGAGAGGTTCAAGGTCGCTCATCCCAGTCTCTTCGTTTTCCTCGACGACACTAAATCCGAGTCAGCTCGCTACCTTAGACTGATCTACGACATCAAGATGAACGCTCAATTGGCCCCCGTCTATGCTGAGCCTGTAACTGTAAAGATCCCGCAGTCGTACCATGACTTTAAGTAGAGCAGATAGTTTGGACAAATTGGGTAGCAACTAGTTGAAGTCGATGACTCATATTACCTCGTACGTCTAATTCTTCACGTTAATGCTTGCAATTTTGAAAGA
>JAADVF010000311.1:0-31626 GCA_023334555.1 Elongisporangium undulatum
AGCAGGATCTTCGATGACCAGTCGAACTGGAGTCCGCACTTGGGCGAGCGAACGGCAAGGCCTGTACAGGCGGACATGGCGGAGGGAGGCAGGAGAAGCGGAGCTTGGAGATTCGGAAATGAGCTCCTCTGGTGGCGGTGCCCGCCTCCTGTCGCATTCTTGATTCAATTGAGACCTGGCGTGTCTGTCAGCAGCCATCCATCATCAAGCTAAGGTGGCGCTAGATGAAAGATGGCGGCGGACATGAGCACCAGGTCTCCAATGAACCTCATGAGAAAGGGGTCGACCAGCGTCAGAGAATGAACTCAAGCGCTCATTTTCTGACGCTGTTTCAGGTGGGTCGACACCTTTCAGCCTGGAACGAGTGGATGCGTACCGATCAGGCGTGGGTCTCCCTGGAGCTCCATGAGTCTTGCCGGCTTTACTGTCGCAATGATCGCGCTTTCGACCGACCGACCAGTGGAAGTGAACTGATTGGTCGAAAAGACCCCCTTCCAGCCAATGATATGTCCTTTCTGGATCCAAATGGCTTGTAGTGCCCTGTTTTGATATATATCTCAAGCAGCATACCGCGTTTTGGCACGTAGATCTGCGACGTGGTACGCTCTTGGCGGATACGCAAGAAGGACAACGTCACTCCGCTCTCGCGTGTCATCGCGGCCAGCAACGCCATATCTAGCCAGAGCGCGCAACACGCGCTCAACGCTATGTATTGCCCTATCGTTGGGAGCTTGATGTGGAACCAGAAAAGCTGTGATCGCTGCGTAATGGACGCGATCCGGATGGAAGCCAAAGGGGGATCGACTGCGTTCGCGGACTCCTGGCTCTTGGTTGCAAGCATCGCTGCTCTATAGGCAATCGCACTCAATGTCTGCTATAGAGCGCCAGCCGTGTTGGATTGGATCTTGTCCGGTCACCAATCGCGTTCATGCGTGTCAAAATCCGAGTTGGTGTGCACCACACCAACTCAGCACTTTGCTTGGTGGACGTAGTCTGACCAGGACGAGCCAGGAGCCATGATGAACTTCGATGTGCCGTGCGATACGCGGCCGCTGACGCTGATCGAGTGCATGAAGCGCCTGGGCGCAGACCACAAGCTGAGCTTCAACGCAGCCGCGTCGGCGCCTGCCCTGACGGTGCACCTCGTGGGCGCGGACCACCGCGAGGGCAACACGAGCGCGCAGACGCTGGCGGTCTTCGAGCTCTTCTTCCGCTACGCGGCGCTGGAGCGGCACGTCAAGACGCTCAATCTGGTGCTCGTGGGGCCCAACATCGCGCAGAAGTTGCACCACGACGCGTCCAGCCACGCCTGGCGCCAGAACCAGGAGCCCTCGCCCATGCAGATCGAGCTCAGCTATTTCGTGGGCAGCTTCGACGACTACTTTGAGGACCACGAGCGCTACGCGCCGCCGGACCTGGCCGTGTGCTTCAACGCGGGCATCTGGGGCTACGACGAGTGGCTGCCCACGCTCAAGCTGCTGCTGCATACGGTGCGCACGCCCGTGCTGATCACGAGCTACAACGAGAACGAAGCCGGCGACGACGAGGACGTGGTCGAGTCCATCGCGGTCGAGCTGCAGTGGTTCTGGCGCGCGCAGAAGAACGCGTTCAGCTCGACGCAACTGCGCGCAACCAACAACACCATCGGCAGCAGCCTGCGCGAGAACGACTACTGGATGTGTCTCGGCCCGGTCGACGCGGCTTGAGAGCCCAGAGGAGCGAGCGAGCGAGAGCGCGCGCCCTGTACGATAGATAGAAAAGGCAACAGGAACTAGTTCGTTAGAGCCCAATAAAGAGTGAGCACTCTGCGTCAATGTAAAAGCTGCAGTGTGGTCGCCTGGTCGTTGGAGGCCATGCCCAGAATGCGACGCTGGCGCAGTTCGCCCTGCAGCTCACGTATCCGCGGCAGGTTAGCCGTGTGCTTGGCCAGCACGCTGTCCCAGGTCATGGTCGGGTACACGAGCGTGCAGAACGTGCCGGACGCGTGGCGCATGCGGATGTTCTTGACCATTTCCTCCGAGCTCTTGCCTCCGCCGTGCGCCGTGGCTTCTCGGCGGGCACCGAATGAGTACACGTTCGCGTCCTGAAACACCTGCTGCTCCAAGTCGGAGCCAGAGGGGAAGTAGTTGGACGGCACACGTGCCATGGGGATCGCCAGGAAGTCGGTGGACGCGCGTTCAATCGCATGGGCGAAGAGCACGCCAAAGTTGAGCTCTTCCGTTGGTGCCGACGACGGGGTTTCAATGCTCAGGTCCACGCACAGCAGAGCACAGCGAGCACTCGGAGCGAGGCCGAGATCGCGGCACACGGCAGCTTGCACTTGCTCACTGTCGACAACGCGATAGGCTTGGAAGAAGCCCTCGATGGACTCGAGCGTCTTGACGCGCGTCAAGCTGTTGTGCGCTTGGACCGGCGTGGCTTGGACCGCAGCAGCAGCAGAGGCCGCGGCCAGTTTGGCCTTCTTGTGAGTCTCTCGCTCCTGCTTCGCCTGCTCGTCCTCGTCGCTTTCTTCGTCGCTCTCGTCCGAATCGAACGCCAGGGGCTCTCGCTTGCGCACGAGAGTCGGGAAGCACGCCCGAACGTCATGCAGGATCTCAATTGCAGACTCACCCGAGTCCAGCAGCTACACGCAGCAAGCCTATCAGTGGCCAGCAGTTCGACATCCTACTCAATACGAGTGAGCGGACCTGCAGACTCGTGGCGACGTCTCCGTTGGCGTCACAGGCAAGCGGAAGCAGCAGCAGAACGCGCTGTTGTGGACCTGAAGAGCGCTTGATGCAGCCACCGATGCCCGTGAGTTGCGCTCCGGCCACTCTTCCGGCCAGCACCATGTAATGTTCCCATGGCAGAGCGCTCTTGGCGTCCGCATTCACCAGCGCGAAGCCCTGGGACTCCGCCGCATCCGGCGCCTGTGCGAACACGAACATCCCAAAATGCGCATCAATGTGCTTCAGCATTCCAACACGTAACAGAAAACGTGTTTAACCGACGCTGATAACTTAGATAACCTTCCCTTCCTGTTGCCAAAAAAGCCTAACTAAATATGAATGTCGCTTGGCAAAATGGACGGCTTGAGGATCTCGTCCGCCAAGAAGTAGAGCGGGAACTCGACCAGATGGCCGCGGATCTCGGACAGTTGGCCGCGCGCACGCGACTCGCCTTCTTTCGGGACGGTTGCCGCAGTCTTAAGGTGGCTGATCTGGCAATCGTCCGCTTCGGTTTCGATCAAATCGTCCTCCGCAGAGCTCTTCACGCTGCCGCGGGCGGATTCCAAAAGCGGTTCGTCTCCGTATACCTGCGCGCTGTCGTTGGTGTTGAAGTATTCCGAAGAGAACACGGAGCGGCGGCCGAAGTCCATCGGGGCTTCCATGAACGAGTGCCATTTCCGCAGCGAATGGCTCAACGACTTAGCCATGGAGGACTCGTTGCTGTCGCGGTTGTTGTCATCCCAGTCCCGATCGCGCAAGGTTCCGACACTCTGGTTGCCCGTGAGACTGCCGCGTCGTTTTTTGGTATTCGGACGGCCAAGCGATGATAAGGCACGCTTACGATGAGGGCTGAATGGCGGTCGGCGGAAGCTTGCAACGGATGGAGAATTCGGGTACGAGTTATCGCCCATTCCTGCGGTTGAGTTGCCCATGTGCGACTTGCTGGGCAACGTCAACGAGTTCGAGCGCGCAAAATCGCCATTTTGAAGGCGGCGCCACAACGAAAAGAAACGGCTGTGTTCTTCTTCGTCACTTTCGCTGACTGAGCTGATACGTTCCAACGCAGCGAATGGAGCCGAGCCTTTCTTCACCCATCGGCGGCGACGCACCTGCGCCATCAGTCGATCGGCCACCAAGTGCTGCAGCTTCTCACGCTTCTTGAAGTCTGTCTTGCCCGTGCGAACTTCCTGGAAAATCGAGAAGTTACGAGCGTAACACCAGCCGTCATTGTCCATCGAAAAGAGCTGTTTCTTTCGCTTATCCTTGAATGAGTCGACCACGAAATCGTCCAAATCGATTTTACTCTTTGGGATAGGAACTCCGTTGACGTCTGTCCACGGCTCATAATCGCCCTCCTTCAAGTTCGTCCCATCCCAAGCGTGTCGAACTGCTCCCTTGAGCACGTTCAGTCGCTGGTTTTCATACACTTGCGTGATCTCGATGTTCCGGAAGCTGCTGAAGGCCTGCATCCGGTTCGATGGAGCACAGTCAAAGACATTCTCGAAAATCTTGGTGTTCTGCTGGGACACAAAGCGGATACGAGACCAAGTGCTTTCAACCGTAGGATCAAGGATGGAGTTATCCTCATCCGATAGCCCCAGATGTTCACGGAACAGTTGCAAACGCAAAGCTCCAGCCACCTTTCCGCGGCGAGATCGCTGGCCGTTCATGTATCCGTCATCATGCTGCATGTCGTCAATCACCAATGCAATCTCAGAATCGCGATCGCCATTCATACTGCGATCGTTGATGTTCGCACTTCCAAGAATCACTCGCTCATCGTCGGCAATCAGAAGTTTGCTGTGGATGTAGATTTGCTCGGTGGAAACGCATCCGTTGGGCAAAATGCCATACTTCCGCAGGCCAAAGAACGAAACGTAGTTCTCAGGTGTACTCGTGACCTTTTCAAGTGCCGCAAACAAACTGTGACGCCCACGACAAATCGTCGCAAATTGCCAGTGCATAACTGCATGCAGATTGGTAAGCTCTTCACTGCGAATATTTCCCTCAAAAGCTGGGAGCAACGGCATTACGACGTAGACACGGAATACTTGTTTCTCCACGACAGCTCGCTCGATTCGATCAGCGAGAGCCTGCAAGATTCGGTTGCTCACGATACCATTCGAGGCCATGCCTGAAATGAAGAATTGGTTCTCTATGTAAAGATAATGCTTCGCCTTGGTGATCGTGTCAATATATGCCTGCTGGATACTCTTCTCAGTTGGAACACCAGCTGACCACATGGATACCGAGCGACAAACTTGAATATTGCACATCTGCGCATTCGGGTGGAACACTCGCAAGATAGACTCCCCACGTTGGGCGCGTAAGATTTCCGATTCGCTCAGAGGAAGAGATGGGACTCGATCATTGGGAAGTCGTGGTTGCGCACCTCTCAGATAATTAGTGTAGCAAGAAAGCTCAGGACCAGTAAGGCGAGCTCCGTTCACTGCGGCAGTCATGCGGAATGGCAATATCTCCATTGAGTCCTCACGAATAAACTCCGGATTATGCTGGGGCGGGGCCACCGGTAACTCGGACGCCGGGAATCGCAGTGTCCAACCGTTGAAGTCCATGGGGATCAAACATTTCGGGAGATATTTAAAGCGACGCGAACGACAGCAAATGCACCATCCAGTACGCAGCTGATAATCATTTTTGGAGCAAACAAAATTCCAACGCTGAATAAAATGATACGCAACATCTTGAACTGCTGGGCCAGAAATACTGCAGTGGACATCGTGCCATGGCATTCGAGGCTGGGAGTTTCGATCGATCAAATCCTCGAACGGAAGGTTTACTTTCACGAAATCCTTGATAATAGGGTTTGAATAGTCCTTGCCGGGCCATGTTTGCTTCTCAATATTGTCGCCACCTGGATCACTGAGTGGGTGACCACTGTTATCGTATCGGCCAAAGCAGAGATCGAGACCACCAACAAATGCCAACGATTGATCAATGCACACAATCTTCTCGTGATGTGACCAAAAGCCTAAACTCTGGATTTGGAAAATGGGGTCACGGAGAACCCGAATATTCTTGTGCAGCATCAAACTGCGCTTGGTGTACGCACTGTTTAGTGTCAACGCGAGCTTGACTTCACGATAAATGAGCACATAGATTTTCACCCCAGCTTCTGCTTTGGTCAGAAGCAAATTGCGCAATTGAGTTTCATTTGGCTTCTTTTCGTCTTCTGCTTCACGCTGCAATTTCCGCCCTGGTCTCAACAGATAGAGATCTGGACAAACCCACCAACCAGCGATAAGAATCTCGTACTTTGCGTTTGAGATAGCCTTGTACATCGCTTCATAAGTATCCTCACCATCCACATGCCAGCTGACTGCGCTTGGTGGTGATGGTGGTACATTCATTCCTTCAGACGAGTCAGTGCTTCCGTCACTATCGAGTTTGGTAGGCATGGGATCAATCCCCTCGGTAGCTTCACGAGGCGTCAATAAGAGACCAGACGTGTTTTCGTCAAAACCCTTTGGGTTCTTCGGATCCTTTCGCACATTCCCACTAATTCTCTCTGGTGCGAACGAGTTATATCGATACTCCGTTTGCTGTCGCTTGAGTTTCTGCAGACGCTGAACGCACCGGAACCAATGATCACGACGTACATGGGCGTGCCAAATGCCAATAAACCGAATGATGTAATTGGCAGAGAAACCGGCAATCGGGGCGATAATACCTCCAAGGAACAAAATGAAGAGATAGTTGATGATGGTCACCCAATTGACCACAGCGATCTTGACAGGAATTGCGCAAAGCGATGATATTTCTACAAACTGAAGTAGTGTTTTTCCTTGCACTCCGTGAAAGGAGAGATTGCCAACCTTTTCAATATCATGTTCAGAAGGAGAGTCGTAAAACAAATCGGTAGCAACACGAATCTTCTTGGAAACGCCCACAATACTGCCGGATCCAATATTATCCGTGATGATTCCCATTGTATAAGAAATATCATCGTTTCCCCAAAAATAATTCGTCGAAGCCGCAAGAGAATCATTAGTCGGGCGATATAACTGTGAAACGACAACGCTGCTGTCGGTGCTGGTAACGTGAATACTTTTGGAATCTGGGACGGAGAAATAGTATCCGCAGTACAGACCTTCTACTTCTGCTGTTGAATAATTGCTGAAAGCGGCAACAGAAGATATGTTGTATCCCTTCGCAGAATCAAATGTCACATCGTGAAAGTCATATGCGTATCCAGCTCCCTGCATAATCAGGTAGCAAACGACAACCAGCGCTGCAAAGGTGGTCATTCGTGTGTAGTAATGACCGGTATCAATCTCGATAAAGCCAGCTTCACTTCCAACAATGAGTCCACTGGGCATCCATGACACACCCTGTTTGTAGCTTCCCTTCACGGAAGTGAACGTCTTGTCAAACAGAAACACTTCGCTCGGCTCTCGGTCAGATCGATTGCGGAAGGCCGCAAAACACGACGGCTTGAGCACGACCCATCGACGAATCACACCCAAACGATGCTGGAAGTACTTGTAGATGAACGCCATTAAATAAGCAATGCCCAGAACGCTTCCAATGCCGACAAACACGCCGGTGACGTTCAGCTTGGTCTCCACGGTCTCTCCGTCGGTACTGATGAGCTGGGTCTGCGGGGTGAAGAACGACGGCAGGTTTGTGAGCACGATGAGGCAAAGCGGGAACAACAGGCCGATCACGGCCGAGATAAATGCAATCCGCATCCACATGCGGTACAAATGTCGGTACAGGACCTCGATCGTGCGATTGAAGCACGAGTACAGCGGCAGCTGGAACGCGCCGTTCATGCGCATGTGCACGTAGCCTTCCTTCAAGGACGGGCCGTATCGAGACATGGCGCGTGAAGGACTGACTTCCAGGAATGCTAATAATGGCTCGGAATTGCGGAGGTCCCGGTCCACGAGCAGCCGTCGGATGTAATCCTGGATCACCGTGAGATCGGCCGCGCGCTTCTCAGCGCGTTTCTCTCTCCAGATGGTCCAGGGCAGCGGCACGTCGCGCAGGATCTTGTGTCGATGCCAGAGGTGGAACAGGAACAGGTAAACGTGCAGCCGCAGGATCTGCTTCTGGCCAAAGTAGATTTCCCACTCGGTAGTGCCCCAGCGCACGCGGCCCACAAACACGCAGCAGGGCAGCAGGCCCGTGCGCGTGATCTTGGCTCGGTCCACGCGGAAGTCGATAGAGTTAGCCAGCACTTCCTCTTCGTCGTCGTCGCTCAGGTAGTCGTCATCGTCGTTCATGATGGTCATCTCGCCGTCGTGGCCGTCGTCCGACATGATGTCGCTGTCCATGCACTCCTCCTCGAAGACATTCTCGTCCGTGAAGGCGTTGACGCTGGGCACGCCCTTGGACACGGCGCTGCTCGTGATCGAATGGTGGTCACTCATGCTTATATCATCGGGGGTGCGCATGTCATGAACGCAGGACACTCAAACCAGACACGGGATCGGAGAGCGGCGTCGTTGCGTTACGTCGCGTACGCAGTAGAGACTTGAGAGCCTGTTGTTGTCGTCGTCGTCACTCGGCACTTGCTTCTACCCGAGACTTTCCGCGCTTTCCACGCGCGTTCTATTCCCGGAAGGTTGCGCCCAGTGGCGTGCAGATACCAGTCACACACGCACGCGCAGACGTACGCTGGGCTGGGCTGTGTGGGCGGGTGGGCAGGCGGATGGCTGGTACTGCAGACAGAGATGCAGAGGCCGGGGACTCCTGGTGGAGGCAGGCAGGCAGGCGCGCAAGCGGGAGGAAGAGAGACGAAGGCCGCGGAGGGCGATGGCCGCGTGCTTTCCTGCTGCTAATTGAGGAGCACAGAAAGCGCGCAAGCAACCAACCGGGCCCCTGCTTAAACCGATACCCACTCCCTCTCTTTTACTCGCGGCTCTTTCCGCTCCTGGTTTGACTTGGGGTTTGTATGTGCGTATATGCACTAAACGTAATTGATTATGTTAAATAGGTTTACCCACCATGCATACGCACTGGATTCCCCGTCGTAATCGGCAATGTATACTGAGATCAAGATAGGTGGTGGATTTCAGTGGGGGCTGCTTCTCTTTTTATAAAGGGGATATAAAGACACACAAAGGAGCAAGTCGCAAGCGTTTTGCTTTGTATGTCGGTGGCTGAACTGAAAGGAAATCCACCCACTCGTCCTCGCCCCTCCCTTCCGCTCCTCCTCACACAAGTGTGCGGTTTTGGGATGCCCTACCCCTCATCGTCCACTCTTGGCTGTTGTTGGTGCATGGTGGTTAGGTATTTCTACTTTCAGTCCAAGTATATTTTGGCACATTCCGCCGCAGTTGCGATTTGCAGCGTGGAACGATTTGTATCAGACACGCGCCCATCAGGTGGCTGCACGGAACGACCCGCGCGCTACTCCATTGCGCGGCACCATCACCATGCTTCGCCATGAGCGGCTTGCTTGTGGGTGCAGGAAGGCCAATGCGCACCGAAGAGATGCGAAAGAATGAAGAGTGCGCGCTGTACAGTACGCCCAACAACTGGACGAGATTCAGCAAGATTGATTTTAGAACCTTGAAGTTTGCACCTGCTCTTAACAGTGCACTTGTCATTTAACAGTCGACAATATCCGGTTATAGTTAAATGAACTGAAGTGTCTTCAATCTATCCATTGTATCGGAATCAGCCAAGCGCATCCGCGTTACCTCTCGCACTACGTTCTCCACTCGTAGTTCTGGTGAGCGGGTGGAAGCTGCCGTCAGCTCGTCACTGTTGCAATCTAGCTTGGGCACGTAGAGATTAAAAGAATTCCGGTCAAAGTAAGTCAATGTCGTGCTCTATGATAAAAAGAACGTGATTGCTGTGAGTATCCTGTGTTCCCCAGTGAACTGTGCGCTTGTAGCTGAGTTCCGTATGCGTCACGAACAGCGCATCGTGCTGGATATTGTTCGTGACTATCTGCGTTTCGTACTAAGGCTCATAAAGCTGTTCAGATGCGTAGAAACTTTCGAACGGGCTTCCTCATTTCTAATAACAAAGCTTGTAGATGCCCAATGTCTATCGCTCTCCTGTGTCGTCTCCGGGCGAATGCAGATGCTGTAATTCTTCTGAGATCACGAATGGAAGCGCATACTAGCGATAATATGCTGCTTGACACTCACTGACACTCGCTGGGACGAGGGGGTCTTGCGTAGGCCGGTCCGCTTCTGTTCTATTAGTACCGGCTTGGAGCTTGTTCCAGCACATCCATGGCCCCCAACGGTCCACTTTCCCAAGAGAACCATCATGGGATTTCTCAGCACAAATGCAGAAAGTCCAATCGGGAGTACTAGACCTCTGCAGCTTATCCACCACTTTGGTTTTCTGCCATCGAGCGCCACAACCAACAGCACGCAGACACTCGAAGGCCGTCGGTGGTCGGTCCAATTTCGCTTGCGGCTACGGGATCAAGAGGACTGAAGGATGGCATACCATCCACCGCATCTTCGCCAGCCTGACGACAACGCAGAAAGGCATATCCTGACCAGTAAGGAGCGCAGGTTTCTCAATGCGGTCATCCATGACCGATCCATGGACCACCGACCCGACTTCGTAGAGCAGCTTCGGCAAGTCATAGCCACGCATCTCCCGAACCAAGCAGACGACGAGGAAGTGATAGCACCACACCTCGACGGTGAACCGCTGGGCGCTCGCTTAGATGACGTCGATGTCGAAGATCGCTGCGAACTCGAGCGTGACAATCAAAGGCTCAGGGACGCGTATCAAAGGCTCGACGGGAAGATGAAAGATCTCGAAATCTCCCTGTATGCGTTTTTCGTGCTTACTCTCGCTTGGGACATTCGCCTCCCTATAACTTTCTTCGTACTACATTGCATCATCCCTGCTGCACTGCTTCGATTCTTCAAGTGGCCTTAAAGCAGACAAGACAAGGCTGACTGCAACAGAGTCAACAATGCAATTCGTGAAACGACGAAGATGACCAATAAATACATGGCGTTGCCCGTTCTCTAGAAGATAGTTTTAGTTACCAGCGAGTCGAGTGATCCAGTCCCAGCCTTTGCCAGGAAGGGGGAATCAAAGGATTTTCGTGTGGAAACTCGCCCTTTTGAGAGCTCCTGCAGCTATTTCTGCCTGCCGAAAGCTCAATCTGCATGCTCTGAAGACGCTCAATGCACATTAAATATAAGCATGTTGACATCATAGAGGCCTCACGTTATCAGTGGATCTACGACGGCGGGATGTCCGGATGCCGCAGGCGAGATGATGCGCGATCCAACTCCAATGCCTATCCAAAACAGCTCGAATGAGTGCCAACACCCGTGCCCAGGCCAAGTCTAACACATGCATCCGCTTTACCTCTCGCACGACGTTCTCCACTCGGTTGACGTTGTGGTTCTGGCGAACAGGCCGCTTCCGCTTGCCCTCGGGCTTGTTGAGCACCAGTTTGTTGCGCATCGAGTTGGCCAGAAATGGCAGCGTCATGATCTTGCGGTCGTTGGCTGGCATCCGAAAGCCTGCGCGGAAGACGTAGTCGTCGTCGTGCCGCTCAAAGTCCTGTTCCATATACAAGAGAGTTAGTCTCCGATCTGCACCAGTCAGCAGTAATGAGATCAGTCACTTACATAGTCAGGCTGCATGTAGCTCTGGGGGTTTGTGTCAGCGATCAGATCAGCCGGCGGCAGCGACCCGGCCTCTCGCACCATGTTTGACACCGGCACGGGTCGACTGCAGGCCACGCACATGACAGGCTTGGTGCCCACGGCTGTGGAATCGCCCGTGTCGGTAGGGAAATAGATCATGAACTCGGCCCGCAGCTCGCGCATGGCTGCGTCCTGGCGGGCCTTGAGCTGGTCCGCGAGCTCCTTCCTGAGCCGCGCGAGCTCCTCGGCTGTGAGCTCTCGCGCATCGTCCAGTCGGTCTTCGACCTTCTGCGTAAAGTTCTCCAGCAGCAGGCGGTAGTTCATGTTCGGATTGCCACCGGCGGCGGCGGCATTCGCTGCACCATTGCGAGCCCCAGTCTTGTCGGCGTTGAGCACCGCGTGCGAGACTTTCTTGATGACTTCTTTGAGGAAGCTGTCGTACAGCTGTCGCTGCGCTTCTTCATCCGAAGGGTCCGAGAAGCGGCCGTCGACCGACCGTCCTTTCATCAGCTCGTTCACGAGATCGGTCTGCGTCCCTGGACCACGACGTCCGCTGACGGGCACAAGACTGGTCGATGAGTTGGTGGCACTATTGCTGCTGCCTGCCTGTCGTTGCACCTCTGTGAGAAGCGCTGTGAGTCGAGCGATCTCGTTCAGCATCTCCTTGCGTAAGTCGGCGATGTCCATGTTGCTGGACGCCCTGGACGCTCGTCGTTCTTCTGCGTTCGCTTCGGACGTGTTCAGTGCTGCGCCAGAACTCAGTCTTTCCACGTCGTCTTCCACCATGGCCAGACGGCGAACAGCGCCCATGAGCCGCAGCTCGATGCCACGCAGACTTTCGTTCTGGCTGCTGTCACTCCCAGCTCCGACGTGTTCGCCTTCCTCGTGGCCTTCGACCGTGGGGTCTCCAGGTCGCTTCCGCTGGTTGTAGTTGATATGCCAGAGCGACCAGAGCGAATCCAGCTTCCCAAGAGATAGAACAGCAGTCAGTGGATGGTTTGCTCATGACAAGCAGTACTAGCTCAGCTCCGTACCTTGTCCATCATGTTGTCGAGCGACTTGATGAGCGGGTCGTTCTTCTTCTCCGTACTCACGTTCACGCGCTGTGTGGCGTCGATCTCTTCGTCCAGGTACCGCAACTTGCGCGAATACTCCTCCTCGCGCTCGGTTCGGCCCCTGGCATCTTCAGTCGGATCTGTAAAGTGGAGCGGTAGTACACCGGCCTGGACGCCGTGCTGCAGCTGCTTGACGTGCTCGACCAGCATTTGCAGCGACTCGGCGATGGTCAGCGGAGAATTGATGAGCGGGGTCATGGACATGAGCGTTCGGCGGTAGTGGCGCTGCAGCTGCTGCAGCTCCTGCAGGATCTCGTCGTCGCACAGGCCGTTCATGAGCTTGTCTTCGTTCTGCTCCAGGCTTTTCCGCCACTCTGCCAGCTGCGGTTTGGTCCGCTCCTGGTGCACCTGGTTGCGGTTGAGCAGCTCCTTCTGCAGCGCCAGCTTGGCCTCAAGCGCATGAACCTGGTGCTGCTGGCTGAACACCAGTCCGTTGCGAATGGCATCCAGCTGGGTCTGCTGGTTCTCCGTCGTGTTGGCCACGTCCTTGATGTTGTGCTGCAGCTGCGCGAGCGAAGAATCCGTGGACCGACGCAGATCCGCGAGTTTAGTGAACACCAGCGACAGATCCAGCTGCCCCGTGGACTCACTGTTGCGGCGACCACCGGTCTCCGGTGCGTTTTCGTGGTTCGCCGATGATCCAGGTGCGTTTGACGGCGCTGCGTACATGGAGGCGGCCGTCTGCTGCTGGAGCGCCATGTCATCAAGCCCGTCTAGCAGTGACTTGATGTCCGCGTTGTTCTTCTCAATGGCTTCCTGGTGCTGCTTGAGCTTCTGGTCCTGGCTCTCCTGCGCCGATCTCAGCCCAGCCAGGCCTTTCTCAAGCTGGTCCAGCTTGGCCGCGTCCAATCCAGACTCGTTCTTGTCGCCTGCTGGGCGTTGGTCGCTGTCACTCGAGCGGCCACCGGCCGAGTCCGAGCTCAATGCGTTGCTCAGATCGTCCACTTTGTTCAGGAGCTCCTCGATCTGCTGGTCACGCGCCGCGAGCTGCTTCTGCAGCGAGTCCTGGAGCTCGCGAAGGCTGTTGACTTCGTCCTTGACGTCCGCATCGGACGCAAACGGAGCTCTCTTCACTCGGCCGATCTTCGCATCTCTCTCCGCTCCCTCTGCGTCATCGCCCTCGTCGCCTTCGTCGTCCATGACAAAGTCTTCGCCGAACGCTCGCGACAGAGACCGCTGCAAGTGCTTGGTGAGCTCGTCCTTCATGTCGACCAGGTCTTTGGCACTCGGCTGGGCATCGGCTGCTGCCGAATCCTGGTTTACACCTGCCGCTGCAGATGCGTTGTCGTTGTCTGGCTTGCTATCCGCGTGGCTCTGGAGCAATTGCTCCTGGTTCTGCTGCACCGAGGCCAGTTGGCTCTGCATGTCCTGCATCTGGCTCTGTAGCTGCGCCAGCGCATCGGACAGATCCTTCTTCTCGCTCTCGACCTGGTTGAGCTGGCCCCGCAGCGCGTCCACCTGGTCACTCATCTCGTCCACCGAGTCGTTGTTGCTCTTCTGGACCTGCTGCTGCTTGGCCATGGAGTACCCGAGCGTCTGCAGGACCTTCATGAGCGGGTCCCACGAGAAGTTGTACGCGATGAGCTCCTGCTGCATGAGCGACTTGAACATCTCGGCGTCGAACGGGTCCTTGTCCTCCTCCGGCGCCTTGAGCTGGCTCGCGTCGTCATTCTCCTGCTGCTGCTCCATGGCATCGAGCGGCTGCTCGTCGTCCATCGTGTCCAGACGCGAGAGAGAGCCAAAGTAGATAACCGCTCCGAAGTTCTCCGCTTGGAGCTATAAATGAACAGGCAAAGATAGCAGCAGGCCTGCGCCATGGTGAGAGAGCAGGCAGGAGCAAGAGCAAGACCAAGGCAACTGATGAGAGAGAGACCGCGACGGATAAATATAAATGCTCAATGGATTCTCAAGCCTCTAATGGAGATCTCTCGCTCGTCTTCACGCGCCGCTGGACGAGACGGCCGAGTCCGAGGCCGTGGTGGACGCCGTGGAGTCGCTTCGGCCCTTCCAGACCTGCTCTCGTCTGTCCACCGAGCTGCTCCAGACCTGGAACTCGGCCGAGAGCCCCGAGAACGGCTTGGGGGCGCCGCCCCAGAACCGCTTGTAGTCGCCGTTCACCTTGATACGGTACTTGCCCGGCGGGGTCTCGGCCGGGATCCACCACTCGATCGTGGCCGTGGACGAGAACGTGCCCTGCCGCTTCCAGTGGAAGAACGTGTTGGAGTCGCCGTCGTCTGCGTGGATGACCCACACGCCGCCTTCCGGTCTGGAGGCGTCCGCCACCCAGCGATGCACCTCCAGGAACGAGCCCTGCGTGCGCAGATTGTTCTTCGGGTGCGCGGCGTGGAAGCTCACGGTCACGGTCGAGCCGGGCTGATACTCGCTGAGCGCGTCCGAGCCGGCGACGACCTGGCCAAAGCTCGCGCGGCCAGCCACGCCGTCGTGCACGACCGGGATGTGGTAGTCCAGCATGCCCACGCCGTTGATCTTGGGCGGCGGCAGCGTCGTGTAGCCCTCCACCTCCTGCTCCTTGGACGACGCGCACGCCACTTGGGCCAGGATGTCGAACTGCTGGCACGTGGCGCAGAGCTGGTTCGGGCCAAAGTGGGTCGACGCGCCCTCGTATCTCTGCACGGCGTACTCCTCTCGAGTGGCCATGTAGCCGCTGTAGGCGTTGCTGAGCCCCGAGATCACGGGCTCGTAGGCGTCCGAGCAGCCCAGCTCCTGGAACCGCGCATGCAGCGACTTGCGCAGCCGTCGCCCGGCCATGGTCGTGGCTTCGAACGGGATGGCCGCGATCGAGAGGCTCTGGCCCAGCAGGAACACCTGCAGCGGCAACAGGCCTGGCGAGAGCCCGTAGCGCTGGGTCGGGAAGATCACGGGCTTCTCCTTCTGCAGCGACTGCAGCTCGGGCAGCGTCGTGACCTTGGGATAGTCGCCCCAGATCACGCCCTCCGGCACGGCGTCCACGCCTCGGCCGTCAAACGCCGTGCCGCTGACCATGGACACGCCGATGCAGCCCGAGGACGTCGACGGCGGCATCTCTGGGTACAAATGCCACTTCTCGTTGAGCTCGATCGCGCCAAAGTCCACATACTGGTGCGCGAACGAGACCGCGCCGGCCACGGGCGCGCTGTGCGAGGCCGCGTCGTACAGCTCCTTGGCGGTCGCCAGCTGCGCGTTCGCGACCAGCAGCATGCGCTCAAAGTCCTTGTGCTGCGTGGCGCAATGGCGCGGGCCGCAGATGTTCGGGCTCACGTCGCCCTCGTTGCTCTGCGCAAAGGCCGCCACGAACGCGCGCGGCCGGTTCATCAGGTGGTTCGTGCCGTGCTCCTTCTCGAACATGTGCGCCGCGTAGCCCTTGTTGTCGCCCGTGATGAGCGTGTACCAGTTGCCCATGCTGGTCGGGTGCACTGCGAACCAGTTGATCATGCCGATCGGGAAGCCGTTCACGCCGTCCAGCCGCCACAGCGTCATCTCCTTGTCTGTATTGTACTGGAACTGGTCGCGCTCGCTCTGCGGGTTGGCGTTATACGCGTCCTCCGACCGGTTCACGGACGCGCCGAGGCACACGCCCTTGGCCACGCGGATGAAGCCGGGCTGCATGTTGTGGTGCGCGCGCACGACGGCCTGCACGATGCCGTCGGCCACGCACTCAAAGTTCTGCCGGTCCGCGCCTCGCAGCGGCGGGTGCATGCTGTAGATGAAGTAGTGCGACAACCCGCCGGGCGAGCAGTGCGTGTGCGTGGCGCTGAGCATGACGTTCTCGCGCGTGTAGAGCCCCGCGGGCAGCTCTGGATGCGCCGCCAGCCGCGTGAGCACGGTCTGCGTGAGCCACTCAGAGACCATGCCCAGGTCGGCCACCACGTACACGCAGCTCTTGCCCGAGGGCTCGTGCTGGAACGCGAACGCGCGCGCTCGCAGCCGCATGTGGATGCCCGAGGTGAGCTGGCCCACCTTGGCGTAGCCGAACATGCCGACTTCGGCCGCCGGGCCCGTGATGTCGTACATGCCTGCGCCTATCCACATGCTCGAGGATGACGGCATGGCCGGTGGTGGTGGTTCTGCGGCTTCTGTGGCGAAAGCGCAAGTGGAGCCCAGCTCACTTGCCTTCGCAGCGTCTGCCTGGCCTTCCTCTGCGCCGCCGTGTGCGTCAACAACGTCAGCATGATTGCGTTGGCCGGCGGCGTGCGGATGTTTGACATCCTGTGGAGCGCAACGGCCGTTCGAGTCCATTGCGGTCTGGACCGCCAGCCTAGCAGAGCTGCGTTCTTCGCCTTGGTCTTGGATGTCGTTCGCAGCAGCAGCTGCGAGGGCCACTTGTCTCGCCTCGCGTCGCTCGCGGTCGTCGTCGCCTCGCATTATCCGGCTCCGTAATCGCGGCTCCGCCATATCACGATCTTTGGGTTTTCTCACCCGAAGAACAGCCGCAAGCGTTACGGCGCTGAACCGCACGTAATCAGAGGGATAGTACTGAGGTAAGTGAGCATGCCGGGTTCTGTACTGAAGATGGAGACGCTCTATGCACCAGGTGCCTGAGTAAGGTGGCCCACACTAGAGTATGAAAACCCCATTGCTGCAGTTTGGGTTTTTCCTAGAAAGCCGTCGCAATCAGGCTATGCTTACCGTCCACCTATTGGCAAAATACCCCTGACCTCCCAGTCGTCTATGCACGTGTGCAACATTACGACGAGGAATGTGGAGATGGACTGACTCGCACCCTTTCAGCCAATCGCAGGGCCTTCGTACCTCTTCCTACCCCTAGCCCCATGCATCCGCTCCGCTCCGCCTCCCCCCTCCTCCTCCTCTCCCCTTCCTCGTTGCTTCCCGCCCGACAGCCGGCGCACCGTGGCTGGCGGCTTGGGGGTGTCTGTCCGTGTCTTTGACCTGAACTCCGACATTAGCAGGTCCAGCCAGGCGTCACGGGAAGCCCAAGGAACCAAGCAGTCTCTCTGTCTCCGATGCGCGAGCGGCAGACCATGAACGCCATCTGCAAGACCGGCGACGACGGCTACAAGCTCGACCCCATTCGCGCGTCCACGTTCGTGATGGGCATGCCCATGCCCATGAGCTCTCCGGGCGGCGGTAGCGGTGGTGCCATGCCACCGAGACCGCGTCGGTCGTCACAGGACGAGATCCGCGCGCTGCTGCAGCGCACGACCCAGGCGCTGGACAAGATCGTGAGCATCCGCGAGTCCATGGAGCCCTTCGTGGACTTCACGCAGTTCGAGAAGAAGCCGCGCACGTCCAGTTCGGCCAGCTCCAGCCGCAGCACCACCAGCAGCAGCGCGGCCCGCCGCGCGTACGCGAACCGGCTGAGCTCCGTGACCGAGGACAACCAGGAGCAGCACGCGCGCACGACCGAGGCGTCCAGCTACGGCAGCACGGAGGCGTCGTCCATCTCGGACGACCGGTCGACCAACTCGACCCACTCGACCACGTCCTTGGAGGACCCGGCCGACCCGACGGCGCGCTCTGGGTCGCACGACTCGGAGGAGGACGACCTGTTCGATGTTGTGGCCGCCGGGTCGCGCGGCGGCCGCGCCGTGGACAACCGCAACAGCGACAGCTTCCTGTCGACCACGACCGAGATGCCGCCGCTGAAGGAGGCGCGTCTGGAGCGCATGAAGGACATCGAGGTGACGTTCCACGAGGGCCTGCCCAAGGAGTTCTTCCACGCCGTGTGCCGATGCCTCAACTCGACGGTCGAGGTCAAGACCCGCCACTCGCGGTTCAACTTCTACAAGGACGCGTTCACGGGCTTCGACGCCGTCAAGCAGATGATGGTCACGGGCTTCGTGGACGACCAGCAGTCCGCCGTGCGCTACGGCAACGTGCTCGTGCGGCTCGGCCTGATCGAACACGTCTCGCGCACGGACGACCAGCTGCACAACAGCCAGAGCAACTTCTACCGCTTCACGCGCGCGCTCGAGTACGCGGACGCCGACTTCTACGCCGAGTCGGCCGCGTCCAAGCGCACCATGTCGGTCACGGCCAACAACTACCGCGACTCGCTGCTCTCGAACGAGTCGTCCCCGGACATTGAGTACGACTTCAGCTCGGCCTCGGACGAGGTGCACGCGCTCGTGACCGAGGAGACGCTCGTGGTGCTGGCCAACGTGCTCCACAAGGTCTTCGAGCGCAAGAACAAGCTGCTGTTCTACAAGGGCCACGTGGGCTGCTTTTTGGGCGCTGAGGCCGTGAACGTCATCCGGGAGCTGTGCATCGCCACGTCGCTCATCGACGCCGTGCTTGTGGGCCAGTGCCTGCTGGACGAGGGCATCATCGAGCCGCTGGCGCCTGGTGTGACCACGTTCCAGGACCGCTACGTGTTCTACCGGCTCACGCACGTCAAGAGTTAAGCCTCTTCCCTCCTCCTGCCTCCGTCTCTGTGCCGTGTGCTGCTGCTTCTCAATTCGGTTTGCTGGAAGCAGCTTTTGTTTTCGCATATTTAAACCCTCCATCAAACGAATGAACGCCATCCCAATCCATGGCATCACTCTGTTGCTCTATTGATACACTCACTAATACCAGACAGCAACGCACGCCAGGGCGATCTGCGTGCGGTAAATAAATGGCTCAGCTGCTGCTAGTGCTGCTGCTGTTGCCCTCGGACGGCAGCATGGCCGTCAGCAGAGCTTGGGACTCCTTCAGGCAGTTCTCGTCCGAGGACGACGAGCTGAACTCTTCGCCGTCGCTGTGTGGCAGCGCGGCGTTGTGGTCGTAGCTCACGTCGGTCGAGATGTGCGGCAGCGACTGGCTGCGCTTGTGGGGCCAGATCTCGTCCATCACTTTGGTGTCGAAGCCGTTCGTGACTCTCAGCGGTCGGTCCTTGGCCTTGCGGTCATTCATGGTGCCGTTGCTCAGCTGTTTCTTGTAGTTCTTGGACCCGCGATTGCGCTTCCGCATGCGCATCTCCAGCTCCAGCTCGATGCCGACCAGGTACCGATTGATGGCGTTCATGAACCGGCGGCGGTACGAGATCGGACTAATCACGGTCGGATCGCGGAACGTGAGACTGGCCTTGGACGTGGACTCCATCTTCTTGAGGAAGTCAAACTGGTGGATGTAGTCGATCAGCCCAAACACGATCTCTCGCCGTTCTTCGTCAAACAGCATGAGCTGTAGACACACACAGAGACACAACGCATGAGCTCTCTGTCCCAATGCACAGCCATGTACCTGCAACTAACTCACCAGCGAGTAGTCGATCACGCCTGCTTGACACAGGAACTTGGTGTCGTTCTCGATGGCCTTCTCGATCACGGCCAGATCGGATTGACAGACCGGCACAGGGATGCGCTCGGCCAGATTGCCATCCAGCAGCACCGGGAGATCCACGGCCGCCTGCACCTTGGAGATGTCCAGCAGCGAGTCCCGCTCCTCGTCGCTGCTGGAGTAGTGATACCGACGCCGCAGCAGGCCCTTGATGTCGTACATCTGGCCGGGCGAGAACCCGAACGAGAGGTTCTCCATCACGACCACGTACGTCGAGTGCTTCTGCAGCCGCCGGTAGTGCGTGATCTTGTAAAGGCCCACGATCTTGGTGATCACGGTCTCCGATTGGTTCTCGACCACGTTGGCCATGAACTGGAAGTACTCCAGGGCCATGTGCATGAACATGTTGCACTCCGTCACGGGGATGCCCTTGAGAATGTACCGCTTGTCATGCGTCTGCCCAGTACATAGATAACCATCAGCGGATCAAGACGCCAGAGGCAGAGAGGTACTGGAGCTTACCATGGAGAAGAACGCGCCCGATTTTCCGCCCGTGGTCTCCCAGCGTTTGCTTTCCGAGATGGAGTCCAGGAAGCCGAGGTTCCCAGGCGCGATCAGCGCACGCAGCGCATGGAACTGGGCCGCGCAGTACGAGATGC
The DNA here is from genome assembly GCA_023334555.1 of Elongisporangium undulatum. Classification (NCBI taxonomy): domain Eukaryota; phylum Oomycota; class Peronosporomycetes; order Pythiales; family Pythiaceae; genus Elongisporangium; species Elongisporangium undulatum. The sequence continues at coordinate 20,307 of JAADVF010000311.1, forward strand.
AGCGCATTTCCTGGCTCGATCCGTTGGATTCCACAAACAGCTTCATCTCGGTCTTCTGCAGATCGTACGAGCGCAGCTTATCCAGATACTGCTGGCGCCGTTGTAGCGGGCACACAGAATCTGGGATCGTGGCTTCCGGCTCGTTGAGCGACGCCATCCACTTGCGCGAGCATTGGCTTTCCTCGTGCTGCAGATCCTTCGCGACATCGATCGAGTTCCCAAACAGTGCCGCCAGGTCCTCGCAGTAGGTCTTGGAGCTCAAGGAGTACGCGATGAGCGACCCTAGGTCCTTCTCGTGCATCTTGACGGCGTAGTCGTTCACGCCGTTTGGGAGCTCAAACCAGCCGTCGACCAGGGCGGAGGGCAGGTTGTGGTACGATTTGACCTTGATCGGATCGAGCACTGTGGTCGCCGCGCTCGCGCGTGAGCCCGTGATTCGTGTCGTGTCTCCTGTCGAGGAGCTTCGTCGGCTGCGCTGCTTATCGTGGAACGAGCTCAAGGCCGGGCTATCGACGTTCACGACCTTGAACTCGCTCTGGTCCTCATCACTGCTTGGTGGAGACTGCGTGAGCGGCACGGGCCCCGTGAACCAGTCGTCCGGTATCCGACGCGTAGGCGCAGAACTGGTCGGCCCGGCCTTCTTCTTGATCGTGGCCTGTGCGACGGGCGGCATGAAGGACAGCACGCGCTCATGCAGTTGCTTGGCCTCCATGTACAGCTCCTTCTTGACCGCATTGCGTCGCAGCCAGAGCCCTCGCTCCGGTGCTGACAAAAACGCCTTTAACCGCGACCTAAAGCCCTCGAGCGATTCGTGCGTGTCGCGGCGAAGCTCCGCGAGCTGCTCCGTGGGCACGGACACCACGGCCGAGGACAGAAACTCCTCGGCCGCCTCCAGGTTCTCCTCCAGGATGTCGATGTTTTGCATCACGTGCGTGCGGATGAGCTCGATCATGGCCTGGATCTCCTGCTCGAACACGCGCAGCGACTCGTCTTCGAGCGAAATTCCCTGGTCGTGGTCTTCCTTCAGCGCCATGGTCGAAGACACGAGCTTGTACGGTCGCCAAGCTCGTCGTCGCAGCTTCTTGACATCCACACCAGCCAGCAGATTGGACGACGACGACGGCCGGACGATCCCGTCGTCCGTCATCGCGAACGACGAGTGGATGCGCCGCAGCGTGCGCGTGAGGTTCCCGTCCGAGTCGTCGCCCGCGAAGAACGACGCGCGGCTGCGCACGATGAGCTCGCTGATGGCCGATAGCCACAACGACCTTGAGCTCGAGTCCACGGCGTTAAGCCGCAGCTTGTGGCTGTTGGAGATCACGAGAAACTGGAACTGGTGCGGATTCGGGGACTCATCGATGAGCACGGACGTGTGGCGGTCGATGAACGTCTCGCTGACCTGCACCATGGACGCGCGGTCGCGCAGACACACGAGACTGCTCGAGTCGGACCGCAGCAGGAAGTACCGGAGCTTCCAGCTGCGCGAAAAGGAGCCTCGCTGGCCCAGCCAGCCCTCGCGCTGGATGTCGTCGTCCGAGAACTCGACGCGGATGAAGTGGCTCGGCTGCTGCGTCGCGTCCGATGAGCAGTACAGCTGCGAGAAGATCGGGTCGCGGTACATGCGATAGAAGCGCTTGGTCGCGTCCACTAAAGTCAGAGGCACAGAGGAGTGAGTCCCGTGGGTCCACAGCCGAGCAAGGGCTAACGTACATGAGTCCTTGAAGAAGTCGTCGTTCTCGTCCATGGAGACGAGAGCCGGGCGCTGCAGCTCCTGCTCCACGACGTCGGGCTTCTTGATGCGCATGCGGATCCACCTTCGCCGTCGCAGGAAGTGGTAGTACTCGCGCGAGACCTTGCTGGTGCCCTCGGCCAGGCGGTGGATGATGCGCGCCATGGTGGAGCCGTAGGACCATCCTTCCTCGTCGCACTGCGAGAACTCGGCGTCCGGGATCCAGTCGTGGCTCCACATCCAGTCGTCGCTCGGCAGCACGCCGACCTCGAGCGGCGGGTTCACGGCTGCGGCGAAGTCGATCAGGTTCAGGCGGTCCCACTCGCGCTTGGGCTGCACGAGTGCGGCGGCCGCCGTGAGCGCCCGGTGCGTGTTGCCCGTGCGGTCGCAGAGCCGTTCGAAGACCCAGCCGTGGAACGGCTGCATGGCCTGCACCTCGAACACTTCGTCCACCACGGGCTCCATATTCGCCAGTGCGATCGAACGGCAAACGCTAAACGGTGGCGACGGACGCGCGGCAGCAGCAGCAGCGACTTGCGGATGTGGGTCGCCCGAGGCAGGCTGGAGAGTCGCCGGGTGAGAGGCGAAGGGACAGGTAGACACGTCGCCAGGCACGTAGGAGGTTGGCTTTGTCTCTGGTGGCGCTTGCGGGACGCTGACGGATCTGAAGAAGGCTGACGCCCACCGCCATGTAAGTGCTGGAGTGGACGTTTTGCGCGACGCGCCAAACGGCGGGCGGCAAAGTCACAGACCCCAGTCTCACTGTAGTGACCGGTTTGGGGAAAGCCGCTCTCGCCGGTTTGAGCGAGTCGGTTGCACTTTTTTCTGCCAGTTCACATACGATTGCACGTCACAACAGTGCGAACAGAGTCTTGTTATGTGGTTAATTAGTCGACTACATTAGTTGGCGTCAAGAAATGTGCTGATTTGCGGATTCCAGAACACGGTGCGACTGTGAGAGAGGCAGACAGACGAGACCTCCGCTTCAAACCCTGATCGCTGTTCATACCCAACAAGTGCATAACCAGGCGGAGTGGAAGTGTTCTTTTATTCTTCTCGCACGTTAAAAAGAAGAACTGCGGATAAAAAGAACAAGCTGATGATGGATATGGGGAGGATGGGCGGAAGAAAATCAGGTGATGCGCATCGGCCTCTCAGTGGCCGTTCAATGGAGACGTCTCTCTTCGCACGACCTCGATGACCTCGTCGCCGTCTGCCGCGTCCTCATCGCTGTGCTCGTCACTGAAGCTCTTGCGCCCTGGGCGGTCCGGACTGTAGCTGCTGCTGCCGTACTGGCACAGGTTCGTGAGCAGAGGAATGAGGTACTTGTTGTCGAACTGCAGCAGACGCATGTGCTTGTGCGGCTTGACGGTCTGGTCCAGCGCCAACTCTTCCTCGGCCTAGCAATTGCAATGTCATCAAATGAGCACCAGCAGCATGTCCCAAGGGATGGAGTATGTAGCCACTGCTGGATATCCAAATCAGAAACCAGAACGCACCGTCAGACGAGGAATGTCCAGCTTGTTGAGCATGGCGACCGTGCCGCCGCCCATGACGAAGATCGAGATGAGGATGATCATCATGGCCGTGGCCACGACCTCGTTCTGCTTCTCGCCCGGGAACGACTTGGCCAGCGCGAACGCCACGGCGCCGCGCAAACCGCTGAACCAGATCATGTGCTGCTGGTTCTTCGTGATCGGGTTGTCCGCGCGGCCCTTGTTGAGCAAGTACGTGAGCGGGTACACGTGGCAGGCGCGCGCGATCAGAATGAAGATGAAGGTCCAGAAGATCATGGAGAAGCTGTAGCCGTCGCTGAGCGCAAACACGCTCAGACCGAGATCTATCACCACAGGATGGTCGTCAGTCAGCGTCCAGCCGTCCTGCATGGCGCAGACGGATGGTTTTGGTGCGTCGTAACGTACTGAGAAAGACCGCGGTCTCGGTCATGTGCGCAATGGTGTTAAACACCCGCGAGACGCTGCACACACACGAAGGGATCAGTTCCAACATGGCTACACTCGCACGATGGCTACACCCACAAACGTACATTTCCTGGGCTTCGGGTGACAGATTGGGCGACGCGTAGTGCTTCATGGACACGCCAGCGAAGATGATGGAAACCACGGGCGACATCTCCATGATCTGCGACGCCAGGAACGGCAGATACGCGAACATGATGTACACGCCGACCTCGTGCAGCAGGCAGCTCTGTAGGTTGGAGTACTTGAACAGCAATGCCGGGATCATGCCGAAGGCTACGCCGATGAGCGTGGAACCCGTGAAGATGAAGAAGAACTCGACGATGGCGAAGAACATGGGCTTGAACGCGTACGAGTAGCCGATGAACTTGGAGAAGGTCGTGAAGAGGCAGATGGCCACGGCGTCGTTCAAGGAGCTCTCACCGAACACGAGGTAGAACAGCGTCGGGTCCACGTGCAGTTCCTGGAAGACCGCGAGCGTGGACACAGTGTCGGTGGCGCTGATGAGCGAGCCGAACGTGAGGCTTTCGGCCAGCGAGAACTTGGTAACCCAGCCGAAGCGGCCCACGATGTAGATGAGTGTGCCCGTGACGATGCTCATGATCATGGTGCCGAAGATCGAGTAGGTCAGGATCGGCACGATGTTCTCGAAGAAGTAACGGCGTTTCATGGTGTAGCCCGAGTTGAAGATGATGGGCGGCAGCAGGCCCACGAAGAAGATGTTGGCGTCAAAGTCCATGAGCGACGTGGAGATCGAGCCGGACTTGAGGTAGCACAGCAGACTCGCGATCGCGCCCACGCCGATGGTCGCTGTAGACAAAGCGAGTGAGTGGGAGGAGATCACTGCAGAGGAGAATGGGCGGACTACGCACCTCCGGCCTCGGGCAGGAACGTCAGATGCAGCTTGTGCGAGACGTGGTTGCTCACGATGATGGCGATCATGAGCAGCACGAGGAACATGCAGAAGTAGAACGCCAGCTCGTACTCGAGGTTCGTGGACTCGGCCGCGCTCTCGTGATGCATCTCACTGGACGTCATGGTGGCGATGGGGACGGCTGCGTGCTCTCTCTCTCTCTTCAGCCGGCAGTCGAACTCTGGCCATTCCTACCTCCCTCGCCCTTTGCTTCCGCCCCGAGGGATCCGTTACAGCGGCTTCTGGTAACGGATGCCCCCGGTATAATTAGAACGGTAAAAATCCCCCAACGCCAAGCAAACCCAACATAACGGTAAACGGTAAACGTCATTTTTACAAGATGGGTACGCTCGGGTCATTTTCCTCGGCCTAGACAACCGCTTATACTATGTGGCTGTCCTCGTCGTACTCGTCGAAGTCATCGCCGCTGCGTGCGGCCTTGGCCTCCTCACTCATGTCCAGTAGGCGCAGATGCGCCGAGCACAGGCCGTGGCGTCGGCAGGGCCGCGCGCAGTTGGTGATGTGGCAGCGCTTGCCGCCGCCGTGGTGCGCGCAAAAGCCGCCGCCGCGGTCGTTCCGCTGGCAGCCGGCCACTTCGCACAGCCGCGAGCCGCCATGCAGCGCACACAGATCGCCGCGCTGCGTGCCCTTGTCACAGCCCTCCACGGCGCAGCGCTTGCCCCCGCCGTGCGAGCGACAGAGACCACCGCCCTGCGAGCTTTTCATGCAGTTGCCGAACTGGCAGCGCGGGCCGCCGCCGTGCGCCTTGCACAGCGAGTTGGTCTGCGCGGCCTTGTCGCATCCCTGGAACGAGCAGCGCTTGCCGCCGCCGTGCTTGATACACATGTTGCCGCCCTGGCTGCTCTTGTTGCATCCGTCGACGGCGCAGCGCTTGCCACCGCCATGAGCGATGCAGAGTCCCAGCGAGCGCGCACGTTTGCCGCAATCCGGCTGCGTGCAGCGCCGACGTATCCGCTTGGGCCGGGGCGCTCGCACGGGATCGCGCGGCTGGCCGTCACCGCGGGACGACGGCGGCGCCACGGACGATGAGCGGGAAGACCATCCGCCGTCGTCCTCGGCCTCTCTCGAGTCGCTGAACCCGCCGCTGTCCACGGTTGAGGTGCCGCCTGTGCTGGTCCGTACTACTGGGACTGCATAGTTCAAGGATAGATCCGTGAGATTCGAGACCATCGACTGGTGTCCTCGCTGCTGCGCATACTCACGAGCCGCACGCGCGGCGTCGTTCTCGTCGCCGCTGTCACTGCCAGCGATCAGCGCCGCGACAATGTCCATGGACGGATCGCTCAGGCCCGTTGGGGTCAGAAGCGTTGGACTCGCGCTCTGGGTCGTGAACAGATTCATTCGAAGCGTGGGCGACACGGAGACCGGATCCATGGGCAGAAAGTCTTCGATCGGCAGCATGGAGCACTCGCCCATGGCCGTCATGAGCGACGACGGCACGGATTGCATCATGCCCTGGCTTGAGGGGGTCATCTGTGGTCGAACCGCAGCCACTGCTCCTGCTGCTTGGACGGGACGTGGTGGTACTGTTGAGGAGACCATGGGCATCGCCAATCCGCCGCCGGGATACGCTGGCTGGTGGTAACTGTGGTACCCCCACTCCAACTCGGCCTGGGGGTCATGTCGATACTGCTGCTGCTGCATTTGGAACAGTTGCTGCTGTTGCTGCTGCTGCTGGAGATCCTGTAGCTCCGGTCCTGCCTCCTGCTTGTTCCAGTCCATGCTGCTTCTCTCCTGTTGCTGATTGCCGACGTCGACCGACGCTGCAAAGCTGGTGTAGTTCCTGGCCATGGGCCGATTGTTGCTGTTGCTGAGGCTTGGTTGGGTCGTGCTGGATGTGGCCCAAATGGGCGAAAAAGAGCTCTGTGGGTCGCTCGCCAGCGGTGGCGTACACTGATAGAATCCAGCGAGCATCATTTGCCGAGTGAGCCCTTCGATGGTGCTGGAAGGTCCGTGTCTTTGCGTCTCCTGCGCGCCTCCCAATGCGTCCTCCGCGACAAAGCCGCCAGTGGAGAACGATGACGGCAGCGCCCTCCGCTTCTGGCGGTGCTCGTCTATGGGACCGTCCGCCCTGCTCCTCCGACCTGAGGCTTGAAGAGGAACCGCAGCGTCCTGCTGACAGTACGCGGCTTGCATCTGCGATGAGACTGCCAACAGCCCCGACCTGCCCAGCTCCTTTGGCTCGGCCGCATGATAGCATGGCCACGTTTTTATGTGTACACGCAAACGGTAGTATGCATTATCACAGGCCGGCCTCAAAGACATGCAGCGACGCCACGGTCGTGCAGCGAATCGCAAGGTCTAGTTGAAGCCCTGCCGGCTTAACCAGCAGCAGGCTTGCTGTTGGGATCACTAAACGCTGTGCCCCTGGATGCCGTTCAAGGCCACGAGCCACACAACATGCGGGACTGGGGAGCGATTGGGGTCAAATCAAGCGCCGAAGCCCGTGGAATTCGGCGGATTCCTGCCGCTTTAAGACGTTTGTTTCCATACAAATTGGATTATTGAAATAGTATTTCTTCCAGACTGTGCTCGATTACTCTCGAAAGGGATACGCATGTGTTTTCACAGGTTTCTCGCGACATGCTGACCAAAAGCCGACTCCCAGGGCTCGCTGACGAGATTTGCACGTGTGGCTATGATCATGCGACGGGTGTCGGACGCGTGGCAGCCAAGCGTTTACGTCTCCTTTCCCAGCCCGAGGGCGAGTGCGTGTACTGACGCCAGCTAAACACGGCTTGATTGCGCGCGAAAGGAGGTACCTTTGATCTCGAATGGTCTGGGGAACACTGGATTTTATCAAGTTTCGCAAGCAGTTGTTCCTGTGGTAAGGAGATGGCTTCAATTTTAACAGGTCGGGCGCAAAGACCTGCAATTTTATCGTCTCACACCTGCTGGTTCCTCGCGTGTCTTTGCGGCTTGCATTTTCTAACTCCCCCGAGCGGCCGCTGTTTGCTTGGAACGGTGCAAGAGAGGCTGCTGGCATTCTAATCCCGCATGGCTTTGTGATGTTGCGGAAAGCCGTCCGTCTGCATCGCGTAAGGCTGCGTGTCGATGCGTTTAACGGATGCGGATCCCCACATCCTCGCCGACATTGGCGTGTTTCTGGACGGCCCAAGGCACGTATGCCGTGTCGCGTAGGCTTGCTTCGCGTTAAAGGGGCGAGATTTCGATGCCTGGAGTGAGGCGAGAGCTGATGGCGTGACTGTGGCCTCCCGGGGCTCTGTGCAGAGGGATCTTTTGGTGTCCGTCTCCATCTGGATGGAAGAGAGCGATGGGGAAGCAATCAGCACCAGCAGGACGCGCAGCTGCGGCTGCTAAGAGCAGGCCGGTGAATACGCACATGCCTCTTGTTCTTCAACGTGTAACTTGTGGGCAAACTTCAAGCGCGTTGAACAAATGGCCCATGTAAATTGGTCAGCCATGAATTACTACTGCCTTCTCAACACCCACCCACTTGTCCAGTCCACCCATGCATGCAGTAGACGACTCGTCGACCGCTCGTCTACTATTCTAAAACGCGGTCTTTCGCTGAGTCCTCCATGCCTCCCACATGGCGAATCGCATTTGTGTCGGTCACTTAGTGAACTCGAGCGAATTCCATCGTTCTTCGTTCGTGTCGGTCGTCTAAACTAATGCGATCAGGTACTACGTTCTGGTCGAATGTTTAGTCCGACGAGGCGATGCGCTCAGGCCACAGCAGACATACAAACGGCTCATTGTTGATTACAGATGGACGACCTGATCCTTCCTATCAACGCGACAACACTCTCTTCTCGTTACTTGGTCTTGTAGTCGTCGCCCAGACCCCAGGCGTTGGCTCCCTCGTCCGCATCGGCGTTCCAGGCAAATGAATTGGCGCCGACTAAACACAGACACACGCACAGTCAGCTGAAGCGCTCGATCATAACCTAAAGCCCAGCAACAGGACTCACACTTGATGCCTGAAGCAGGCGGGCAGCCGCCATGGAGACTCATGCGATCCGGATCGTTCTCGGGCGTTTGCGAGTAGAACATGGCAGCAAACAGCTTGGTCGGCGGGACTGCCAGCCCCTCGGAGCACTCGGCCATGCCCTCACGCTTGATATCGGTCACCAGGCGCTCCTTGGAGTACGGGAACACCGTCTCACCACCTTCTGGGCAGTCGTTCAGGTACATGAACACCGTGATGAAGCGGTTGGGCTCGAAGTGGTGAAGATGCTTCGGGATCCTGCAAATCAAAATGCAGAGTCAGATCAACCGCATCCCATGAACGAGGCTGGTGCCACCAGCTAAAGACTTACGAGTAGACGAACTTGTCTCCCGCACGTTTGGTCCAGGTCTCGACGACCCGGTCAAAGATGTTGGGCGACGAGCGCAGCGCTTCGATGATCACGTCCTTGTTTTCCTTGTTCAGCACCAACCAGTCGTACCACTCGCGGCCATAGAGATCTACCAGCAGCTCCTCCGAGTAGTCCTGCAGCATGTAGTTGGCCAGGATGTTCTGGAAGTGCATGTTGTAGGTCGGGTAGTCAGCTCCTTCGGGGCGGATCGACGCGGGCACAGCGCTCAGATCTTCGTCCATGACGTCCTGCACGCGTTCCTTGGCCCAGCGGATGAAGCGAAAGTACTGGCTCACGCCACTGACCGGGCGTCTCGGGATCGTGTACTTGAGCTCCGGGAGCGCCACGCGCTTCTCCCAGGACTTGATGATGTGAGCCAGCATGTAGCCCTTGTCGCGCATCAGCGGGCCGATGATGTCGTCCGCGGTGTTGTTCAGGTTCTCCTCGATCCAGAGCTTCCACTCCACGTCGCCGTGGTTCACGAAGAAGTCCGACTCGGCCGCGTCCTCCATGAAGCCACGTAGCAGCGCATGCTGGAAGCGGGACTTGTCCTGGAAGTTCGGGTACAGCTCTCCGATCGGCAGGTACGCGCGCGGCAGGTCCACTGTGCCACGCAGGCTCTTGAGCTTCTCGCCGGCCCAGATCGTCCAGGCCTCAAACTCCTTCAGAGACTCCTCCTGCTTGGGGATGAACTGCTTGGAGTCAAAATAGTCCTCATGCTTGCGGAAGAACTGGCCGGTCTCGTAGCGCACGAGCTGCATGCGCTCCACAAAGCTGGGCGACGGCAGGCGTGCCAGCTTGGCCGTGCGCACGCGGAAGTCGCGCGTGAACTGGTTGTCGTGCAGGAACGCCGTGAAGCTCGTGCGGTCTGAGTGGTAGCCGTCGACAGCCTCGGGGCTGTCCACGGGCGAGCGGCTGAGCCGGTCCAAGCCCTGCTCGACGATCGAGTCGGCCTCCTCCTGCGTGAAGAACCCTTCGATGGAGAACACCTTGGGCACCATGGACAGCGTCTTGACCTTGACGCCTTCGACCTCGAACTCGTGGCCGATCTTGATGCCTGGCCAGACCCAGATCTGGAAGTCGAGCAGCACGTGCGCAATGCGCCCGGCCTCAGTATCGAGTTGCTCGGGCGTGGTGATCGGGAGTCCCATGGGCGTGAACAACTTGACGCCGTTCGAGAGCTCGTCGACGTCCGCGCCAAGCGCTTGGGCTGCCAGCAGCGCCAGCTCCTGTAAACAACCCTGCTTGGGCTCCCAGTGCACGCGGAGCCCGTCATTCTGGCCATTCAACATCAGGAACACCTGGTTCTGCTCCCGCAGTGCATGCGCGCCCTCGTCCATGATGCCAGCCACGGCCGTGAGATCGCCCACGATCTCCAGACTGGCGCAGGTCTCCTTGGTCGGGCTGGGAGACAGCAGCTTCTGCGTGGTGATGGGCATGAGCTCGCTCTCGTACTTGTCCTTGAGCACGTACGCAGTGGAAGCCGAGTCGTTCTTGCTGAGGTTGCCACCCGTGAGCTCGCGCGTGATCGCTTCCAGGCCGCCGAGCGGAGCCAGCGTGGTCCACGCGCCGCCAATCAGCGCCACGATGAGCGGCACGACCACGAACCACAGCGCCGAGGAGGAGGATGGAGCGTTGGTCTTCTTGTCCTGGAGATTGGGCTGGGCTTGCGCTGCGGCCTTGGCCTTGTCCTTCGCCTTGGGCGACGCCATGCTCGTTGCTGCTGCGTCTGGCGCTTTGGCTCGCGAATGCGCCTCGAGAGCGGGTTGCAGTGGGTCGGAAACGCGCCATCCGGGGCCTGTTTTATTCAAAACGTGTATAAAACGGTGGCGTCTACAAGCATACAAATTCCAAGTTTTTTGTAGTGGTTCATACGAAAGGATGTTGGAGAAATGTGTGCTGCTACGCTCTATACAAGAGTCAAGTTGTTTGACCCGAGACTTCTGTTTTTTATAGAGTGACAGTCACACGCGTGCCAGCGACGTGGATTATGACCAAAAATACCAGAATAAGGTGCATTTACTATTGATGTGTCTATACCATGGTGTGAATGAATGAAGTTATCGTCCACTTTTGGATTGGCAGTCATTTTGCCTGCGGGAACTTATACTTTCATGCTAGATCAACATACGCTCCAGCTGAGTTGGAAACAGCATAAACAGCATTTTCTAGCAGACTTGGAGTTATTCATCACTCTGATGACATGAAGGCTCTAAAACAAGTGCAGGTTGCCATCGAGTACTGTGGGAGTGCTGGTACCGTTTTGCGTCAAACACCAGATACCTGCAAGAACATATCCCTGCCAAATATGATCATATCAGAGGTTACCGCCAGACTGACGTCAAATGAGAGCTGC
>JAADVF010000312.1:0-31473 GCA_023334555.1 Elongisporangium undulatum
AATGGTGTTGGATTGAACCGTTTCCGCCTGGTATTCTTCGCCTAGACTGAGGGAACCGCGATCCCTCCAGGAGACTAAGCGTGGGATCGCTCTCATTCAGAGGCCTTTCATTCTGCTTTTCCAGCGAAAAATGTTCCAGCCAAGCGATCGCATGATCCCTTTGATCTTTAGACTCTGTTGCATGATCGATCACTCACTTCAACGGCGTTGAAGTGTATCCACAATCACACCCCGGAGCAGACTCAGAAGCAGGACTGCACCCTGAATAATTGTCGTGGCATGACAGGTGTCTCTGTAGTAGGTGGATGCGCTAGGGCTTCGGTGGACACTCTCTGTACCCTGTAAAAGCTCTGCGAGTGAGATGGCTTCAGTTTAACGCAAGTATCGATACTCTAACGTGATAGCTGAACCAAAGCACATCGCTGCTACTTGCTTGCTTCTGTGAGCAGCCACACCAACGGATCTATTCCGCTACAGGCTGCTGGCTTAAACTGGCGAGAGTGGCGGGACATTTGTCTTCATTTTACTTGAGGCGGGATAAAGGACAAACGCGCTCGCGTTCCCATCCTCGATGATAATTTCGAAAGTGTTCGCAAAGCCACATCTCACAGCAAAAATTGAGCTGAATAGTTGACGTATCAAACGAAGCTCATTGTGTCGTATTAGCCAGCTCGGTTGCTGAGCTCAAACATCAATATCGTCAAAGTATCGCTTTGAGTCTCTGAATCAGATAGCGCTTTCACCAGCACTTGGGTTTGCTCTTGCATTGATTCCAGCAGTTCTTCAGACGTATCAACGTCAAGATGCTTGCACAAAGTGTTCAACTATGTATGGAGATTCGCTTGTCTCCATGCTGAACAAGTAAAGAATGGGATTGATCTAGAGTGGCTGTGGTGTAGTCACGTAAACAATGTTCACTCTGCAAATAACGAGCAGATGAGAGCCGATCATCAAACGAAGTCAGGCGCGAAACAGTATTTACACATTGGTTTTGCTTCGTATATTTTCTCACAGAGAGATCCGACTTGGTCTAATAAAATGGGGGCGATGTCAAGGGATTGATTATCGACTCTAGACGACATTATCGATGCGTCTGCACGTTGTCTCTGATCAGCCGACCACTACATGGTTCATTATCATCTCCAACACCACTATGATCGCTATTGCATACTCGTGGTACTTGTGGTTCAATCGTTTCCTCGGGTTCACTGTCCATCCATCTCACACGAGACCGTCACCTGTTTCATCTTCAAGACCGTGATGTCGTTTATGAGTAATCTGCCTTCCTTGAGTATTTTCATCAGCGAAGGAATGGCTCCAAGGCGCACCACATCCACTCGACTGGATTCGACACTTGCCAGCGTAACCAAGGCTTTCACTGCCTTCTTTTGGGCTTGCGTGGTCGTCTGTCAAACATGCCAGGCTTTCATGATGACTCGCCAGATTTTGGTCAGCCCCATGGCTGCATTTGACACGCAAGGCGCGCCGTAGACAAAGAAGCAACGAGATGGAGATGGACCGGCCCAATGAACGTGTCATGCGCGTCAGCGGCTCCGATTGGCTCGCGCAGTTCTGCCTCAGGCCGTGAGCTACCGGGTCTGGCCAAAACAGCGCCGGCCCTACGGCTCAGAACGACAAAAGCTCCAGGCAGGACAAGAGATCGAATCAAGCAGCAGCATGGGCGCGCCAACGCAGCAAGAGGTGAAGGAGTGGCACTTTCACGTCTACTTCTGGGCCACCACGAGCTTCCGCACGGGCGAGCTGCACCGCAACGTGGCCGACGCGCAGGCGCTGCGGGACAAGCTTGTTGCGCAGGTGGCCACCGATCCGTCCTTCGTGGCGGTCTGCAATGGCATGTCAGGAGAACAGCTGCCAGGGTTGATCGGCCGGCCCCCACAGTTCAACATGACGCCCGTGGGCCCGCACCCACAGGGCAGCTTCGAGACCTGGGCGCCCATTGAGTCCTTCGCGCGCGTGCTGTCCTGGTTCACGCTCAACCGCGGCTCGCTGTCCGTGCTCGTGCACCCGCTCACGCGTCATGGGAAGCAGGACCACTCGATCCACGCCATGTGGCTGGGCGACGCCTGGGTCATAGATCTAGATACGCTGCGCGACGACCTGATCGAGCCCCCAGGTCAGTACCCGGAGCTCGGCCTGGGCTACAACGGCAAGTGAGACGCGCGGTCCTTTGTGAGAATAATCGTCGTGAATGGATCTTACTGACTGCGTTGGGTCCATTTGGATGGGTCGTCATTATTACGACACTTCCCATACAACTGACCATGTGGGCGAAGCTGTATAATCCAGCCCATCTCAGCGCTTCTTTTTGTGTCTCAATAACGGACGTCGTGCATGCTTTTGTCGCACTTTGTCCCTCGCCAATAGTGTGGTCGATGGTAGATCCGGCATGGCTGTCGTTGGCTGTCCAGTAGTCAAGAATACCTGGTTCTCGACAAGAGAGCTGATTCAGAACTTGGCTTCTACCCCATCCCAAGTGGCTCCCCGACCATGTATTACTGCTTATTAGCATCTTTCGACTTAGGACTTCTTGGGTCCAAGGACTCTCAGTACACAAGTATTCACGAACCAAATATGCGCAGTCATTGCCAGAACGCTCGCTGGCTCACCATTCGTTTTCCCCGACAGAAGAGCGGTTACCAGCGGTGTCGCTTCCTCTTTCCACGAGCTCATGCCGGTACATTTTGATCGGTGTCAAAGAAGCGAAGACTGACAGCGCTTTTTCTTTGAGAGAACTCTTGAGCAGAGCCGACACACAATTGCTTCTGATGTTGGCGAGCAGCTGGCAGGCACTCGACGCGTGTGTTTTCTTCTGCGCGTTTACGTTGACAGCTCTAGGAGCTCATTCCCTCCCCTATTCGTCAGAGTCATCCGATTCATGCACAATCTTGGCCTTTGCCGCTCCGAGCAGCACAATCAGATTCCGAATTGCATCTTTGTGCTCTTCGTCTGCTTTGTGTTTTCTTGACAACACGCTCGAATTGTCTCTTTGAGCAACTGGAACTCTCAAAAGATCAATAAGCTGTGAAATAGCGTTTTGCTGGACCATTTTCACCTGGTATTCCTCGTTTCCACTTGCCAGGGACATTAATACCTTGGCTGAAAGCTGAGTTTGAATTTGCGATCCTTTCAAAAGACGGATTAACGATGGGATCGACTCCAGCTCCGCATCATTGATTCGATTCGCGCTAGTTGTCTGACAATGACGGTCCAGCCGAATGAGCGCATAGTTCTTTTGATCTTCCGATCCATTCAAATAAGCGATCAAGTGGAGGATTTCCGACTCTTGTAAAGTCTCCAAATCGGTATCCGTCGAAACATGTTTTAAATCTGACAATGAGAGGCCGACAGCATCGGCGGCAGCGCTCAAGTTGTCGTTCTTGTCGCTGCAATCAAATCCTGATTTGTACTCATCATCATCAAATTCCTCATCATCAGCAGCACTCGTGGTAAAAGCTTCACTTTCTGGTTCATTGTTGGAGTTGACTTTGCTTCTTTTAACGTTTTCAGTCAGAAAGATAAACCGACGTGCCCCATTGCCTGATGTATCTTCCATAATACACTGATTCTCAGGGTCCTCAAATTCATAATTGAACGATTGACATGCAGGCGATTCAGTCATGCTCATATCAGGGGATGAGGTACTCATTTCGTCAACATGTGGAGTGGTCGACAGTTTGTTGAGAGCAGATATCGCTTGCATTTTCCCTCTTTTGGTGTCATTCAACATTGCTTCAAGTAACGGAATAGCGCCATTTTTCACGATTTCGCTTTGAATAGCAACACTGTTTGTTGCAAGCAATCCCACAAGTTTAGCTGCCAAACGCCTGTGGTCGGTATTTAGAAGAGAAATTAATGGAGGAATGGCATGGTTCTGTGCGAGCAGCTGAGTATTTGTTTCATCACTTTCCATAAGATTTTCAAGCGATTGCAGGGCATAGACAATCTGTGCACCAGACCCACGAAGAAGACCAGTACAATACGGGATAACTACTGTTCGCGTAAGTTCAGCACGATTCTCATCAGTAACACTTGACAGCCTTGTCAGTACCGGGAGTGAAAGCTTGGGCTCGAATTCTGCAATTGCTATCACAAAAGATTGAATTCTCTTGCTCTTTGCAAATTTGATCCAATTCGAGCTGTCATGGCTTGCAATACGTTCCAGAATAGTAGCTGCGTCACATCTCTGGTTTCGAAAGTTTTGCAACATTGCGATCAGCAACGGAACAGCACCGCATCGCTCGATCTCCACACAATTATTTTCATTGTCGACAGTCAAACTGCTGAGAGCGCTCACTGCATTGGATTGCTGTTTTATTTTCCCTCTAAGTAACCGAACGAGAAGGGGAATTGCACCACGATCAGCAATCACCACACAGTTTGCAGGGGACATTAGTGCAAGATTGCCCAAGCCTTTGGAAGCATTAATCCTTGATTCGTAGTTTCCTTGCAAGGAAGTGACAAGGTTTTGAACATCGTCCTGCTGCACAATAGTTGCACAATGTTCTTGGTCGCGCGTCTGATTTGACGATGTTTCGACTCCGAGAGCTTCCTCTTCTTCTTTGCCACGCAAAGGACTAACATTTCTTGTCGTTGAGCTGGCGATGTCATAATCAATGTGGCCGTCGTGACTGGTTAAAGCCGATGTATCAATATGAACATTGGTTTGCGCTTGAGTAGATAAATGCATTAAATCAGGGATATGAGAATCAGTTATATATCTCATATTGGTTGGCCCACAATCAGTTCCATCATCTCGTTTTGGCTGAGTTTTTAAATCACTGGTTTTAACATGCTCATGGTGAATTTCCGAGATCAAACTATTTGCCAAACTTGTGACACCAATACTTTTTAGATCTTGTCGGCCTGCTTGATTCTTTTTGTCGTGTGTGTTAATGCCATCATTGATACCAGCTGTGCTGTTATTGTCTGCTTTGACTACGCGCAGCAAATTTGCAGCTAAACGCTTCACCTTCTTGCCATCATTTGCCGTTTCAAGAAGAAGAGGGGTCAATCCCAGTCTCTCCATCTCGTTTTGAGCATGTTCGCATCTTGCAATTGCTGTTAATGCTTTCAATGCCGCTCTTTTGGCTTGCGCAGGACCTTTCAGCATCTCGATCAGTGGGTAGAGTGCGCCCACTTGCACAATCATGGTGATGTTCTCAATTCTGGCTGATGCAAGCTGCTCAATACCCTCCGCACCATTGACTTGTTTGGCTTTCTTTGCTTTCTGCAGTAGCTGGACACAGTCGATGACGTGCTTTATCCGATCCAAATTATTTTCATTCACACCGGTCAATCTTGATAAAACAGGCAGCGACACACGCCCATCCGTTGCTTCAAAGAGCGCGAGACATGATAACAGATTTTCTTCCTGCAGTTCACCAGTGCAACCCGCATTTGAATAAAGTGCTTTTCTTTTCTCGACTTGCTCTTGAGGTCGGAATGGTGTTAGTGCTGAGGTCTGTGCGTAATGTGCGCTCTCGAATTCGATAGTCTGAGTGTTTACACGATTTTCTTCATATGACACTTGCTTTGATTCAGATTCAGCTGAAACAGTACCAGATGGTGCCACGTTACCTTCATTTGCACAATATGTCAGATAATTGATGTCACTTTGCTCATCACAATCCAAAGCACGTGTTTGTCCTTTCGATGACACCGTTTCAGGTAGCTCAGATCTCAATCCAGACTCGTCTAGCATATCCATCAGTTTAAGAAGCAGTGGAATCTGTTCAAGTCGAACCATCTCGATACGAGCAGATTTGAAGCTGACCAAAGCTGTTAACGCTGTCATTGCTTTCTTTCTTTCGTCTTTGGGGCCTTTCGAGATTTCAACGAGCGATTTTATAGCTCCAAGCTGCAAAATCACATTGATGTTGCCATTTCCAAGTGTTGCAAGCTTCCCAATGCATTCAGCACCACGTGCCCTTTTCCGCACGTCGGATGCGTTCATGTGCTTGATATAATACGGAATAACCACGCTCTGGATTGTCCCGATGAGGTTGCTGCTGTCGACACCTGCCAATCTAGATAATGCAGGCAGTAGTTCGCCTTCATTCGTCGCTCGAACGAATGCAACGTACGATTGAATGTCTGGCTTTTGAGCCAATGTTTCCCACTTCGTTGCGCAGTCTGCCCGTGCAAGAGCTTCCAATGTTTGTGCTGCTACGCCTTTGTTCGAGTCATTTATTTCCAATTTCGATGCAAGTAAAGGAATTGCTCCTTTCGTCACGATCTCCAAGCAATTAGGTTCATTATCAACAGCCAAATTTCGCAATGCGTCGGCGCTCTCAGTCGATGCATTACTGGCTAGCATTGCAATCAAATGTGGAATGGCACCAAGCCTTGCAATTTCCACTTGATTATCTCGGTTTTCAAGAGCCAGCATGCTCAATGCTGTCACAGCCAGTTTAAACCGATTCGATAGCAAGGTGATGAGCGGCGGAATGGCTCCTTGTTGCGCAATCGTTGCGCGAATCGCTGAGTCAGACCGTGCAATTCTAACCACAGATCTGGCGGCATCGAGCTGGAGGCAGGTCAATGGACTCCGCAGATCCTGCACAATCAGGGACAGATCTTTCGTAAATTTCCGTTTGTTTGGCTGTGCAGGCATCGATTTGCTCTTTGCGCTCGCAGACTGCTGCTCTACCTTTGTCAACGTTTGCAGCAGCGCACTTGCTGTGGTGTTAATCAACTTGCCACCATTCGCCAATTCAAAAAGTGGACGGATCGCCCCCAGGCGAACCATCTCGATCCGAGTCGTATCACAAGTTGCAATAATGGAGAGGGCTTTGACAGCTTTCTTCCGCACCTCATCAGAGCATTCCAAGGCTGCAACAAGCGGTGCAATAGCGTCGTTCTGCAGTATCACGTCGATGTTTCCATGGTCAATTTTCGCCAGCATCTTGATGCACTCGGCCGCACAAGCCTTCTTCCAGTTATCCTGACTACGCAACAACTGGGCGTAGTAAGGAATTGTCACGTGCTGGATATGCCAAACAAGGTTGCTCCGGTTGACGCCTGCCAATCGCGCTAATACAGGCACCGATGCAAGCCCCTTCGTTGCCTGGATGAACGCAATGCACGCTCGAACCTTCTCCTTGAACACTAGCTCGGTCCACCTGGCTTCAAAATCTTCGCTTGCCAGACTCTCCAGCGTCTTCATGGCTTCCTTGCGAGCTTGTTTGGAACATTCCAGCATCCAAACAAGAGCTGGAATGCCTTTATTGGCCACGATCTCCTTGCAATTGCACTTGTTCCCAATGACCAGGCGGCGCAATGTACGAGCGCTTTGAACTGCCGTGTCCCGCTTCAGCATGACGACCAGAAGTGGAATGGCGCCCCAGCTTGCAGTCTCGACACGGTTGTCTCCGTTTTTAATGGCGAGCATACCCAGTGCCTCGGCGGCCTCCACAGATTTCCTCTGGAGCATGGCCACGAGCGGCGGGATCGCGCCCTGATGCGCAAGCTCCACGCGACTGGCAGCATCCGAGTGCGCGAGCTTGGCGACAGCGACAGCGGCCATGCCCTGGCGGGCAACCGACGTTTCATGCAGCTCCTGCACCAGCAGCGCCGGGTCCTTGAGCCTCTTGGCCCCCATGCCGACTCCGCGAATGACCTGCGGAAGGTTCCATTTTCGAGAATGGGGCTAATCTAGGACACTAGTATAGGCACATCTGAGTTGGAACAGTTCAAGTTCCATTCAAAGTTCAGTGATCCGATCAGCAATTTTCCTTCTCACTAGATTACTTGGAGCTTCCTGTTGCTGCCCAAGCCGCAGAAGGAGATTGCCTGCCGTCCGTTGTTGCTCAATCGTTCCAGCGAGAACAAGAGCCCGCAGGAGCGGGACTGCGCCCTGCTCAACAGTCTCGGCATGACAGGCGTCGCTGTAGTAGTTGATCAATTCCAGAGCCTTTACAGCCGCCGTCTTCTGTTCTTCGGAACCACGCAGCATCGTCACCAGAGGCTCGATCGCGTTGGTTTTTGAGATGGCAACGCAGTTGTACGCATTCCTCCGTGCGAGATTGCCCAGTGCGACGGCTGCCTGGCTCTTCATCTCGTTTGAGCCGCTAAACGCCAGTCTGCCGAGTATGGGGATGGCTCCGTGGCGAGCGATCTTGGCGCGGTGGCTTGCACTTTCGGCCGAGAGATTGGCCAGCACTTGTGCGGCGTAGATTCTCTGCTCGCTGCCCGTTCCCTTTTGCAGCAGCGTGATCAGGTGCTCGATTCCGTTGTGTTGCACGATCACGGCGTTGTGTTCTTCGCTGTTGGACAAATTCACCAGCGCAAAGACCGCGTTGCGCTTGTGACAGACGTCTCCGCTCTTGAGCAGCTCAACGAGCACTGGGATGGCTCCCTGCTTCACCATCTCAGTGCAATTGGCTTGGCAGTCGATCGTGAGATTGCGCAGCGTGTAGGTCGCGTAGCACTTCTGGGCTTCGGTACCGGTCTTCACCAGTGCGAGCAGAGGTCCAATGGCTCCCGCACGGCCGATCATGCGTCGGATGGGCGTGTGGAACGCGAGTTGCTCCAGCACCCTGGCAGCAGAGGCCTTCTGCGCATCGGATCCGTCGCTCAGAGCCAGCACCATCCGCTCGATACACAGATCATCGGCGATCACTTGCATCTCCTTCTCGCACTGCGCCAGCTACTTGCTCTTGGCCGGAAAGTCGCTGGCTTCCAGCAACTCTTTCAGCCGCTTGTAGACTCGAGAGAGCTCCTGCAGGACCGTGCGCTGGTGGCGCAAGTAGAACAGACTGAGTATCCCATAAGACCGATCCAGCGCATTGGCGCACGACTGAAGTAGCTGGAGGTACCGCTCGCGCAGTGCCGAGTCGCGTTGTTGTTCCGTCGGTCCATGGATCCGCTTGAACTCTGTGGTGATCCCACGCAGCAGGTCGTAGAGCCGAAGGCAGGCGTCTCGGTCCTTGTCCAGACGTGAGCAGGCCTCATGCATCTTCCGAAGCATTGCGCTGGCTTCGTTGCGACTGCTAATAGAGTACCACTCGAACAGCCAGTTGAGCTCCATGGCGGCAAATTGGAGAATGCGAGCCATCCATCACACGCCGAGTCAGGGTCGCCATGGAGGCCACAGGTTTTCTGTGGCAGCACGACCATAGAGCGCAGGGTCCCTGAGCAATCACGGGCGCATCCCCTCTGATGTGTACCCATCAAATCCAAGGGTTCAGTCAGGGGACGATGCATCAACGTTCGCTCCTGTTCCTGCGCCAAATCTGTCCGCAAGCGATCCTCATCCGGGCGTGCTCTATGCTGTGCAGAGCCACGGAGGCCAAGCGCTGTTGCTTGGGTGTCCCGTCGGAGAGCAGCGCGCGCAACAGTGGGAGCGCCCCCGTTCTCACCATCTCCGCTTGACTGTCGCTGTAGACACTGCCAATGATGCCCAGCGTTCTGGCCGCGTTGGTCTTCTGCTCGTCCGAGCCTGTGAGAAGCGTGAGCAGTGCGCCGAGGCCGTTGCTGGCCGCGATGGCCGCGCAATTGCGTGGGTTCTCGCGCGCGAGGTTGCCCAACGCAAACGCGGCCTCACTCTTCTGCTTGCCGGTGCCCTCCAGCGCCAGCGCTGTGAGCAGCGGCACCGCGCCCTGGCGAGCAATCTCCACTCGATTCGCGTCGCTCTTGGCCGCCAGATTGCCCAGCACATGCGCCGCGTACCGCTTCTGGTCACACGTGCCGCTCAGCAGCAATACGAGCCGCTGGATCGCGTGAAGCCGCACGACGCAGCGATTGTAGGCCTCGTGGGTCGTGAGGTTCACGAGCGCAAAGGCTGCGCTTTCTTTCTGCGCGTCTGTTCCGCTCAGCAGCGCCACGAGTGGCGGGAGCACGCCATGGCGCGCCAGCTTGGCGCGGTTCGCGTCGCTGCCGATGGTCAGATTGCCCACGGCGTTGGCCGCAAAGCTCTTCTGGTCGTTCGTGCCGTGGGCTAGCAGCGAGACCAGCAGATCCACGCCGCCCTCTGTCTGCATGATGACCGCGCAGTTGTCCTCCTGGATCGTGAGATGCATGAGCACGAAGGCCGCCTGGCGCTTCTCCTGGTCGGTGCCGAAGCGCAGATCGGCCAGCACGGGCTGCAGCGTCAGCGTCCGGTTGATCTCGGCCAGCTCGTCCTGACTCTGTTGTATCCACTCGCGTCGGCGCTTGAGCGCGCACGTGCGCAGCAGCTTCTGCAGGCTGCGGTGCATGCGCGGCAGCTGCTGCAGCATATTCTGCGGGCGCGCAAAGTCGGCCATGCGCGGCTCGTACTGGAACCGCTGCAGTGTCTTCTTGTAATCCTCGGCCATGCTCGCGAGCGCGTGCTGCGCGAATCGGTCGGCGTCATCGTCGCATAGACCGTCGTCCTGGCGCTGCTGGCTCCTCCTGCGCTGGTGGCGCAGCGCGCTGGCGACCTCGGCCAGCAGCGCGTGCAGTCGCAGACAGGCCGGCGCCTCGTCGCGGTCCAACCACGCGCACAGCTTGCGGACCTTGCGCAGCGTGCGGCTCAAGGCCGCGTCGTCGTCCTCGGCCTCTGCGCCGCCCATGGGCCGTTGGAATGGCCGGGATGGGGCGCTCTGGACTGGGGCTGAGGTTCAGTATGGCATTAGAACTGAATAGTAGTACCGTGACAAACGGATGGAGAATAGAATCACCGCCGACGTCATGCGGATCGATCCAGTGCGAGCGGACGAGCGCAGGCGTGAGGGCGTCCAGCTGCTGGGATCGCTTCTTCCATGGGCGTAGAATCGTCAGAGCGATGTATGGCTGGGGAGGCGGCGCTTCAGGATCGCCCGAGCAGTCGCACTGAGGCTTGGGGCTGGAGGTCGCAGGCTTGAGCTTTACAGAGTCGCCATGCGCAGGCAGGATGTGGTGCTGGCGCCCGCACGCGATCAGAAGGCCCGTGCGTTGCGTGAGGCTCGCCGCTCGGGCTTCCTGAGCCTGCCGGCCAGGAACTTGACCGAGTTTCCGCCGGAAGCCTATCGCCTGGAAGAGCACATGGACAAGGTAGCTACAGTAGCTCCATGAAGCTGTTCTGCGCCAATCCTTGCTGTGCTAATGGGGGGATGCATTCCATGGCGACAGGACGAGAAGAAGTGGGAATGCGTGGACCTGATCAAGATCGACATGAGCCACAACGCCATCGCCAGCATCGCGGACGACATCAGCGAGCTCACGACCGTGACGTCCATCAAACTATGCAAGAACGCGCTCGAGAGCCTGCCGGAAGGGCTCTTCAAGCTCTCGCTCTTGACCTATCTCGATCTCAGCCAGTACGTTCGTTCCTTTCTTCCTCCTATCTTGCATCCAACTCTAATCCCATGGCTCTGTTGCCCCACAGCAACAAGCTCCAGGCGGACCTCTCGGAGCAGTTCGGCTCGCTCACGCAGCTCAAGGACCTGGCGCTCTCGGGCAACAAGCTGACCAGATTACCCGAGTCCATTGCCAGGCTACGCAATCTCGAGGCGCTCCGCGTGGAGGAGAACATGCTCACGAAGCTGCCGGATCAGATCGGCGCGCTCACCAAGCTGCACACGCTGACAGCGCACAGCAACCAGCTCACGGCCCTGCCGGCATCCTTCGCAGCGCTGCAGAACATGCAGATGCTGGACCTGAAGAAGAACCGGCTGGAGACTGCGGCCAACTCTCTGGTGACGCTGACCGGGCTCAAGTACCTGGATCTGCGGCAGAACCGACTGGTGGTGTTCCCCTTGCTGCCTGAAGGAGCCGCGCTGGACCAAGTGTTTCTCGGGTACAATACGCTGACCAGCATCGATGAGGCGTCCATCTTGCGGGTCAAGGACTCCATCACGGTGCTGGATCTACGCGACAACAAGCTGGAGACTCTGCCAGCCAATCTGGCGTGCTTGTACCGACTCAAGACCCTGGATCTGTCCAATAACGATCTGTCGGACGTCCCGCCAGGTCTCGGGTACTTGAAGCACTTGAACCACATCATTCTGGACGGCAACCCGCTGCGGGCCATCCGACGCGCCGTACTCAGCGGCGGATGCGAAACCTTGAAGAAGTATCTGCGCACTCGCGGTTCTCCTCCTGTGGGCGTGGACGTCTTGGAAGAAGAAGTCGATGAGCTGCAGATGCAGAGAGACCGTGATCGAGCTGCCAAAGCCGGACTGTCCGAGGAAGAAAGCGCCAAGAGCTGTGGGAAATTCGACTACATCTTTCGCGAGGCCAACTCTTCAGGCACCCTGGACATGACTGGCAAGGGGATCACTGCTGTGCCGCAAGAGATCGGTGGCCGAATGTTCGCATCGACTCTTCTTCATTTGAACTTGTCCAAGAACCGACTCACGGCGCTTCCTGCGTCCATCGGGGAGCTGCATGCGCTTGTCGTACGAGTATCCTGCCACTAGATAGTATGAAGAATCATTGCCATTGACTGCTGTTGCTGTTGTGTAGACGTTGACAGTTGAGGAGAGCGGCTTGCAACAGTTGGATCCGAGTATCGCTGATTTGCCACGGCTTCAGGTGCTTCGAGTGCGTAAGAACCAGCTTACAAGCGATGCTGTTGATGCTTTCATCGGTAATTCCCCTGCGCTTGCAGAGTCACTGAAGGTGCGTTCAACTGTCGAATCAACTGTTTTGAACGGTCGGATCGTGACCTTGGCTGCTGCTTGGCTTTTCGTGCAGGAATTGGATCTGCGCAATAACGTGCTGACCGAGATGCCCATGACGATCCGCTACCTCTCTTCGCTGGAGACTGTGCTCCTCTCATTTAACCGAATCGAGTCCCTGGATTCATTCCCCTGGCTCGAATTGGCCAAGCTCAGTGTGCTCAGCATCTCGGACAACCGACTTCGGTCACTCGGCACAGTGTACGAGGCCCCTCAGCTGGCGTCCATTTCATTCGAGAACAACAATCTTACGCAGATCCCGTGCGAGTTGGGGCTCTGCCCGCACTTGCGAGCGATCTACATGAACGGCAATCCGCAGAAAACGGTCCGAGGAGGAATCATAGCCAAGGGTAGCATGGAGATCATGGCGTACCTCAAGAACAGGCTCCCTCTGGGGGCCACTCTGAGGACGCGGGCGGCTGAGGCGATCGTGATGCCAAGGAAGGAGCCGCCCTCAGCAGGTCCAGTTGTGGTCACGATAGGAACACGGCCGGCAGTCAAGTCGCTTGGGAATCAGCCTCGCGAGAACTCTCCGGACAAGAAAGCAGTCTCGGGCCAATCGAATAGCGAGCTGCGATCGCTCATTTGCACACTAACAGATCAGATCGCCGAGATGGAGCTCGAGCTGGAGAACCACGCGCTTTCGCAGGCCAAGCGGTTCGCCATGAAGAAGGAAGTGGCCATGCTGCGCTCGCAACGTATCCGGACAGAACGACAAATCAGCTGAAGCACCCAACACACAACGCTCTGATCAAAGCACTATTCATAATCAATCAAAACCATCACTCTTCAACTCGGCTCTTGTAGGCATTACACTGTACGATGATCGGCCGCGCGATTTGTCTGCATTTGGGCGACCGACGGCTGTGGCGCTGCTCGTCGTTTGTGGTACCACATCTCAAACAGAAAGCCTATTGCTGCGACAACACCGATCACGATGCCGACCACGAGTCCGCCCGAAAGTCCTGTGGATGAGTTCGATTCCTGGGTGGATTCAACACCAGAGGCCGTCGTGGTGGGGGTCGTCGTGTTGGTCAGCTCGTTGAATGTGTGCGTGGTGCTGGCGCCACTGGAGGAGGACGAGCCCGAGTCACTGCCGTCATCTACTGTAGTCTCGAACGAGACCGAATCGACTCCGCACTGGGCCAGTGCGAATGCAAGAGACTCGCCCGAGAACGAATCCTCCAGCGCCGACGTCAGCTTGACCGTGATGATTCCGGCCGAGTTGTTGACACTCGAGACGCTCACGCTGTCCGTGTCCTGCGTGATGTTCAGCGACAGCGATGTATCAAAGCACGTGGCATCGGTGTCCAGCAGCAACGTCGAACTCCCGGTCTCGGCTCCACTGACACTGGAGATGGAAGCAGCCGAGGCTATCACAAGACACAGACAGCACTGTTAGCAAACCAACAGCAGCCTTCAAGCTTCAGTAGAGTACGAACCTGCAGCCATGGTCGCAATCTGCACGTAGTTGGACTGTGCACTATTGGCCACCTTGATGCTGGCGATCAGGGCGGACGAGTCGCTGTTGGTTGCTCCGTCGCAAGGCAATGGCGTCGAGAGCGTGACTTCTCCAGTGCAGCTGTCGCTAGCGCAGGCCACGTTCTCAACCAGCAGGCCCTGGTCCACGGAGGTCGTGCATGCGGTGGCACCGGCAGCTCCGCGGCACAGAGCCAATACATTGCACTCGGGTACCTGCGAGAAGCGAGAGCCAGTGATCGGGAGGCTCGAGGTGCAGACCGAGACGCTGGTGGCGTTCACGGCCGTGGGCAGCGCGGCGCCCGTGATGGCTTGCGAGGTGCCGATCTGCACGACCTCGTCCAGACCCGTGCTGCTGGTGATGTTGACATACAGCATATTGGTGTCCGCGCCGCTCTGCATGGCGATGACCCAGTCGATGGGCTCGGCCAGCGTGACGTTCACGGTGCAGGCCGTGGTCGTGCAGGCGGACGACACGACGTCGAAGGACTTCATCACGGGCACGGTCTTGAGCTCCGGGTCGCAGGCCGGCGGGATCGAGACGCTGAACTCGAACGTGTAACCGGTGTTGCTCGAGTCAAAGTTGCACATCTGCAGACTGATGGCGCTGGCGCCCGCATCGATCGTGGCGGTCGTGTCGGCCAGCACGCAGGTGTTGGCTGTCGGACAGGAGGCGCAGGCCGCGATGGCCTGCGTGGAGTCCGCAACGCTCAGCCAGAGAACGCCCAGCAGCGCCGCCCAGTGCGGCATCGTTCTTGGACTCACTTTCGGCATGACGGCAACCCCCTCAACTGGGCTGAAAACGAGCATGCGTTGGGCACACGGAGTGATGGTCGTTTTGGAACAAACAGGCTCGTCGCTTGCACACAGAGGCGGCACCCTATGAACCCTATCCCATTACTTTCATTTTCTTTCGTTGGGTTTTGGACGAAGCGTATACTTTGGTATACACAACGTAACTGAATACTGACGACGCTGTTGCAGTCTGGGCCAGGATGCTGGATAGAGAAATATTAGACCACGCAAGAGTGGTTTCGCATATGTCACGCTTCTGCCATGCACTTGGCTTGATTATAGACATGGTGGCGCCACTGGCCATGAAACCGGAGGTATACATAGGTTGTGTATAGTCTACGTCCGGACTTGGCTTTTGATCGGTTGAATGTTCCCCTAACCGTCATCAGGCCGGTCTGATTTAATTTTGCCCAATCAAGTAAAAGTTCAGTTTTACTTCCTATAAAATCAAGTGAAATAACAAAACAAGGATTGTAACGCAAACTTGTTTTGTAAATCGCACTCCGTTTCCATTTTCTGAGAATTCCTATCGGTTTTCAGAGGGTTCCGTCGGTCGCCTGAATGTGTACAGTACAACCGGTATCTATCCGCATTGACTTGCAGTTCGGCCGCATGAGTCGCGAGGTCTGGACGATTGAGCTGGGCGTGGGCGTGGGCCCGTTCCCCCTGGGCGCCACCATCGCCGAAGCGCTATATGCGCTCAAGGTAAACGTCTCATTTGCCACCTCCTCCTTTTTACTGTGCGAATACAAGCGACCGACGCTCGAATGTTGAGTAGAGTCGCATGCCCGTGCGGCCTTTTCAGATCCAGTACAACGCCAGCGATCTCTACTCCAGCGACGTGGTGGTCGATTCACCAGAAGACGGATTCAGAGTAAGCGCCAGCGCCTGCTTGCTGCTGGATGAACGTGGTCATGACGCTCCACTACGTGGTGTTGCCAGTTGCGCTTCGACCCCGTGCGGCAGCTGCTGACGGTCGTCGAGTTCTACGATGTGAACCGGATTGCGCTGAAGTACGGCCGCGTCGTGATCTTTGGAGGCGATATCGCAGCGACCTTCATGTCCGTCTACAACGTAAGCGCCGACTCGACTGTTGCGCTATTGTGTGACTTCTCTGGTTGCTAACGACCTCTTGTTTACTGCAGCTCTTTGGCCCGACGTTCCCAGGCCACTACGATGCCAATGCAAAGGTAGACCGACCTGCTCATGCGTTGCTTAATATGCCGCCATTAATTGCTGATGGATGACTATTGCACAGAGCTACTATCTGGGCTACGACGGCGGCTGCATCAAGTTCCCAATCCCAGAAGAATACCGCCATTTGTACCAGAACAAGACCGATCTGCCGCTGGAATTCCCGGTTCGTCCTGTTGCACTCCGCTGTAGGCATTGCACCGTGGCAATCTCACTGATAATACTGGTTGCCAGAATGGAGCCACGCCAGCAGCAACTGGGTTGATGGTCTACGTGGGAGACAACTTTATGTCGCCAAAGCCACCGGCGCCACGCAAGAAGTAGGTCTTCTTGATTGCTATCTTGCCTCAGGTGATACGCAGTCTGGTGCTGAGGCGTTAAACGTAGATACTACTGCGAGCAGGTGAGTGTGAACTTGGGAGAAAACGCGACCTCATTCACATTCACAGAGCGGAAGCAGCGCTTCGAGCTGGGCTGGTCGCCTCAGGTAATAAACTTCGTTGCAAGAAACAATGCCGAGTCTCTTGGGCTAACATGTTGACAATCCGTAGGAAGTGATGAGTGAAATTGGCCAGCCTGTGTCCGTGTTCCGCAAGTCTGAAGACCCGAATGATGGGTGCGTCGGCTTGAACGATTGGACTCAATAGTGATGAACTAATTGTAGCACTAAACTGTAGAGCGAGCGTCGCCGGAGGAGTGGTCGGAGACTATTTCCACAATTATCCTCACCTAGGGATCGACATCCTTTACGACTCCTTGCATCGAGCCTCCAAGGTGATATTGAAGACCAACGCGCTCGGGTACGAACGCGTGTTCATGGTCGATAGTATGAGGATACCAGTGCTCACTTGGCCGTTGTTTCGGTGCTCAGTCACCCAGACTTTGGAGCCTACCACAAGTGCAACTTTCGACTGCGTGTCCAAACGCTGTCGAATCCTCACCACCAGAAGAAGAAAACGCGCACGAGTGAGATCACTCCAGAGATGACCGTGAGTCTGTGGAATGCAGGGAATAGTGGTGGCCTCATTCACTGATCTGTGGCTGTTGCTCAGTGGAAAGAGATCCAGCCACTCTTTGGCGGTGCGTCTGATCTCCGTCCAGTGATCCACGACAGTGGACTGGGCCTGCATCCGTTTGGCTCCAGTCTCTGCTACACGCCGGCCTCCGGATGCATCTTTGAGGTAAACTATGAGCCAGCGCATTCCTGCAACTGGCAATACTCACAGCTTCGTTCGGGTGTCGCAGGTCATGAAGAATGACTTCATTGCGAGCGTGACGCTCGTGGCTTCGTGACAATGGCCATTGAACAAGTCGGATTGATGATGATGATGCATGCTTTACTATCAGCAATTTCGGCTGGTCCTCTGAAAAAAAATTAAACGTGACCAGCAAAACGTTCTAATCTACACCTCTCGTCGCTCGTCCTGGTACTACTACGCTAGTGTAGCTGCTCTACGGGCCCGTGGGCGGGTGAGGCGGGAGCGGAGGTTGCTGCTGGTGCCCTGGCTGACTATGCGGGTACGGAGGAGCAAAGTGCGGCGGCGGAGGGTACGCCGGTGGCGGGTGCGGAAAGAAGTGTCCAGGGTGACCAGGCGGGAGCGGCGGGCCAAGGTGGGGAGCGAAGTGCGGAGGACCCATAGGGTGCATCATTCGGGGGTCGAAAGGAGGTCCTTGGCCCGGGAACGGTGGCATGAAACCATGCGGCGGCGGGCCAAAGCCAGGAGCGAAGCCAGTCGGAGGACCAAACGGCGGAGGGAAAAAGCCACCACGACCACGACCTCCGCGGCCAAAGCCACGACCGCCACCGCGACCACGGCCTCCACGCCCACCACGTCCCGGTTGCGGTGCATGGTAATCGGTAAAGTTGCCAGGTCGAGAGTGGTTCTGAGCAACAGGCTGGGGTGCAAATCCTTCAACAGGAATGCCATTACCGCCACGGTTGCGCTTGCGCTTGGCCTGGCGCTTGGCGGCGGCTTCGGCCTCGTCGTCTGAGTACACGACTTCATCCGTCTCCTCGTCGTACAGGTTGGACGCGTCCGTGCCTTTGTCCTTGATCTGCTCCGGGACAATGTAGGTCGTGTGTTCTGTCGCGTAGTAGATGCAGACGCCGTTCTTGGCCTTCTTGGGAATTTTGTCCGCCGTCTGGAAGCGAACGAGGTACAGTGGCATTTGAACGGGGCCGAATACCTCGTCCACCGCGCCGATAAGTGTGCGGTCTTCCAGACAGAGCACACTGCCTTCGTCCAGCGGCTGGCCGCCTGGGTTGGACTTGATCGTGATCATGAGCCCAGCCACGCTTACGTTCATGATCGAGCCACAAAGAGTGATCGGGCAGTCCGGCGCCAGCTCCTTGACGCTGGGCTCGCGCACCGGCACTTCGACGATCTCGTGCTCAGTCTTGAGCAGCTCCGACGCCGCACGGTTCTCTTCCTTCTCCATCGCAGCCTCGATCTGGGCGCGCAGTTTACCGTGGCGGTCGCTGGCGCTCTCATCCTCGTCGGAGCTGGAGTCATCATCGTCCGAGGATTCCACAGCGGGCTTCATCTCTTCATCATCGTCATCGTCGTCCGAGTCGTCCGAATCCTCATCGTTGGCGGCGGCCGCTGCCTTGGCAATGGCTGCTGGCGGGGCCTTGGCGCCGTTCACTGTGGTGCTGGCGAACTGCGCGGCCACGGAGGTGATCTCGATTTCCGCGTAGCGCGCGACCACGTCCAGGTCCGAGACGCCATGGGAAGCTGCTGCCGAGTTCATCGCTTGCGTCTTTGAAGCCACTGGTCGTTTCCTGGCTCTGTAGCTCTTGAGCCCAAGAACCAATCATAACGGCGCACCCAATCAGCTCCAGCCGATGGAATCTAGTGGAGACCACGCTAGTCTAGGTATCCATGGTGTGGTATACACTAATGCTTGATTTGAGGGATTGTGTGGTAACACCAGTTTGGGGTAATCACACGGAATGATGGTAATCTTAGCCGTGATTGGTCAAACACCTTGCTGATGCTGATCTCGCAGGTGCTGGACACCACAATCAGGCCCCATCCTCCCAGGACGTCCGAGAACAATCACTTCGCATGCGTCTCACGATGGGATTGACTTGTGCAATACAGCAGCCCAAGCCTTTCAGCAAAGCGCTGCTCGCGGACTTCAATTGCCCCAGGTTACGTTAAAAAATCCGACGTAACCTCTTTCGTGTTCGTTGACCAATCCGAATCACGCGCTACGTAATCAGCTTTTAAAATCTTCAACGAGGAGAGGTATTTCATCCAATAAAATCACCACGTGTTATATTCCATGCCTGTGATTGGTCAAAGAGGTCCAGCTGTCCGACCCTCCCCCAATAGAAGCACCCTTGTTGCCCAAAGGATCTCGCTCTGGTTGGGCCAGTTGCGAATTTCCCCCACGGAGTGAAGCCCCCCATCCAAGAGAAAGCCATGTCGTTCGAACTGCCCAAGCTCACGTACGAGTACAACTCCCTGGAGCCCTTCGTGGACACCACCACCATGAACATCCACCACACCAAGCACCACCAGGCCTACATCAACAACATCAACAACTACATCGGCACGGTACGTCCTCC
Source organism: Elongisporangium undulatum (assembly GCA_023334555.1). NCBI lineage: Eukaryota > Oomycota > Peronosporomycetes > Pythiales > Pythiaceae > Elongisporangium > Elongisporangium undulatum. The sequence continues at coordinate 19,684 of JAADVF010000312.1, forward strand.
TCTCGTACTGACTGGCGGCGAGTGCTATAAAGGATGGAAGCTCATGCGTTGGACCTTGCTTGCGTTGGTATGAGCAGGACAAGGGCGCTGCTCTCAAGGGCAAGTCCATCCTCGAGGTCGTGCAGAGCGCCACGGAGGCCCCTGTGCGTAACAACGGCGGTGGCCACTACAACCACTCGTATGTGATCCCGTCGTGCTTGAACTTGGATCTAGCGGTTTGTACTGATGGATGTATATGCTTTGTATGCAGGCTCTTCTGGACGTGGATGACCTCGCCCGGCTCGACCAACACGGCCCCGCACGGTGCGCTCAAGGCGCGTATTGAGCAGGACTTCGGCTCGCTCGACGAGATGAAGACCCAGTTCAACGCGGCCGCCTCGACGCGCTTCGGCTCGGGCTGGGCTTGGCTCGGTGTCAAGGCCGACGGCTCACTCGCTATTACGTCGACCCCCAACCAGGACAACCCGCTCATGCCCGGCGTGGACCAGCCGCTGATCCCGATTCTCGGCCTCGACGTCTGGGAGCACGCGTACTACCTCAAGTACCAGAACCGCCGCCCCGAGTACATCTCGGCCTTCTGGAACGTGGCCAACTGGGACAAGGTCGTGGAGTACTACGACGACTTCGCGTCCAAGGGCAAGCCCGTGGAGATCTGAACCGCGACGGAAGCCGCCGCGCGGGCCTCGTTGTAGTCCATCCTCTCTCTCTGGTGTCGCCTACTAGTTGAAAATGCAAGCAGAAACATGTCTAGTGAACTCTGAAAGGGACTGGCAAAGGAAAGGTTTTGTCGGTCTCTCGGAGAACGTGGAGTGAGAATCGAAATCAAAACAGCAGTGTTCTCCATTGTTTCTTGAGGCTGTTGTTTCGATACGTTAGGACTGTAACTTGAAGACGACGGGCTCGGCGGTCTTTTGGCCACTGGAATCGGATCCTAATGCCAGAGAAGCCGTTAGAAGCAGCCACCCACCCATCAATGGATGGCAAACCATTGCCTTACGTATGGCCACGACTGTGTACTGTGATCGTGGGGTCAGGATCGTGTTGGCGCGCGTGTTGCCAGCATCATCCAGACCCAGCCGAGTGCCGTGCTCGTCGATCAGATCAACCCAAATGATCCCAGCAGCGATCTCTGCATGCAGTCAGCAGCACCATTAGCTCCAATATTATGAAAGCCACGGTTGCAACCTTCTGCTACTGCACCTTTGGCGAGCCGAGCGGCGGCGTTGATGACCTCCAGCTGCTTCTCGTAGGCATCTTTGCGCGCTTGTGCAGCCGCGAGCTCATCCGACTCGTTGTCGGTTGCTGCTACTACTGTTCGTGATGAGCCCATGCCGGACTTGTTAGATGTCGTGCTGCGCGTGGTGCCAGGCGTTGTGGGCCTCGAAGCGCCGCTGGCCGGACGAGACGAAGTCGAGCCGCTGCTGTTGTTGTTGTTGCTGCTGCTATTCGACGAGCGCGTGCTGGAGGCGCTGCCCGCGCCACTGCGGAACGAGCTCAGCAGCTTCCGCAGCGCCTCCAGCTCAATGCCCAGCTGGATCTGCTTCTGCTTGCAGTAATCTTCCAAGTCCTTGACGCAGGCAGCGCGCACGAAGCTCAGCAGGATGGCGCAGGACACGTTGGCGTTGTACATCTTCAAGGACGTGCTCTCTATGCAGCGCCACAAGAGAGCCACACGTGCACTGAGTTATGTACCTCTCGTCAAGACACACAGGAGGCAGAGAGCGGATTCCTACCAAAGCCATACTTGAGCCAGAAGAACATGCCGCCCATGAGCAGCTAGCTCCTTCGTGTGACTCTTCAAGGCTGTCGTCAGACCTCTGCTGAAGCATATGCACATAACTTCGAGGCATAGCGGTACACTGTACCACTTCGACTAACGCTGGCTTGCGCACGGTCTCACTTACCAACAGCTGAAGACATGATGATGATGGCGCTTCAAATGCATGGAGCTCACAGACTGCGCACGGCGGTGCGCCGCTTCTCTCTGGCCAGCCAGAGCTCCTTGAGAGTCTCCTCCCCAGTGACTGCTGCTGTATCCGCAGCCGTGGAGCCTCACGACTTCAGCTTCAGCGGCTGCGGGTTCCTCATCTCGTACCACTTGGGCGTGGCGCACGGGCTGCAGCGCGAGGGTTATCTCACGCCCAGCTCCAAGGTCGCAGGCGCTTCCGGTGGGTCCATCGCGGCACTCGCTGTGGCTGCCGGCGTGGATGTGCTCGAGATCCACGAAGAGGCCAAGAACATGGCCCTGCGGTGCCACCGGGAGGGCACGCTCTGGAAGCTCGAAGCTCGGCTGCGCGCCATTTTCCAGGACCGCTTTGCGGATGTGGACGTCGAGAAGCTGGGCGACCGACTGATCGTGACCACCGAGCAGCTCTGGCCCAAGCGTGCGACCATCCATTCGAACAGCTTCCGATCCCCGGACGATCTGTGCGACGCCGTGCTTGCCAGCTGCCACATCCCGTTCTACCTCTCGCCCAGCGGCACGGCCCGGTTCCGCGGGGAATTCCACGTCGACGGCGGACTGCTCGCGCTCGTGCCGGAGATCCCAGGCTACGTTAAAGTATGTGCGTTCCCGGCCAAACTGCTGCGTCGCGAGGACTACGAGATCAGTCCGTCGCTATTGGATCCGGACTTCCCGTTCTCGGTGTTTCAGCTCTTCCGCTACGCGCTGATGCCTCCGCAGCCGGCGGTGCTGGACCAGCTCTTCCAGCTCGGCGTGCAGACGAGCGCCGTCTGGATAGCGCAGCAGCGAGCGAGGATGCATCTGACAGCACCAGCAGCTATGGTCGAGACAACGGGCCAAAGGGCCAATGTGGACGCTAAGATCGGATTGTAGTCTGGTGCTTAACAATTTATCATTTACCTTTGTAGTCTCGTGCTCTTGCGTTTCGCAGTGGCGGAGCCTTTCATCTATGCTATGGAGGCGCCGATCAAGGGGTCATCGTCGTCGTCATCATCGTTGTCAGACGAGCTGCTTGATGAGGAGGACGACGATACGGAGGGCGACGATGTCGATGAAGACGATGACGAAGACGAGTCGTTGTCCGAAGACAAGCCTGGACTGTGCGCACCGGCTTGGTCAGGGACCGCCTGGGGGTGGACTTCAGGCACGATAATCGGTGCCGCTACTTTGGTGGCGGGCTTGGCCACGTCGTCCTTGGCCTTCTTGGCTCGGGGCTTTGCAGCTCCGTTCGCCTTGCTGGATTTTGCAGGAGTCGCCGGTTTCTTGGGAGCAGATTTCGCTGGTGCTTTCACTGCAGCTGGCTTTGATGCAGCAGGTTTGCTGGTCCCATTGGCAGCCGATGGTCGTTTTCTAGGCGCGGCTGGCTTCTTTGCTGCTGGTGCTGCCTTGGTCGAGCGGCTCGATGAATTAGTAGTCTTGGACGACTGAGAGGACACCGACGGAGTTCCACCAGCTGCCGCATCTGCTGCTGGTGCTTTCTTCTTCGCCGGGCGGGAAGAGCGCTCACTGGCCTTGGTTGTACTACTAGCACTGGCTGCTGTGTTGCCTGCGGGTTCATTATTCGCAGACTTGGCTCCAGTGTCCTGGGTCTTGAGAATCACCTCCGATGGCTTGATCTTCTTGAACACCGGAGCTGGCAGCTCCATCGCGGCCTCTCTCGCTTCTTGGCTACGGTACAGTACAAACACTATCGTCAGCCATCACACTTCATCAAAGCGCCTCAGGGCAGGCCATGACGCACAGTTTGCGCTCTCTCCATTGCGCCTGGAGCCGTTTCTTCGTTCGCTCCAGCTCCTTCTGTTCGTCTACCACGGCCTTGGCATCCAGAGCCATCAAGTGGTCTGGGTGGAGCTACACACAATCAGGTGAGCTCATGCTGCCTCCTCATTCCAGGACTACCAGCCCAGTCTTACCATGAGATTGTTGCAATAAATATACTGCCGCGGGTTCTTGCCGAATACGCTGTCGTCCGTCAGCAGCGCCGGCAGTTTGATCAAGTACGCCGGATACGCGTACTCCACGACGCCCGCGCGCAGCTCCAGGCTGCAGTCGCCCAGGCCGCCGTTCTCCTGGGCGCTCCTGCTCTCGCTGTACACGATGGCCTCCACGTCGTCCTCGAAGATGTCCGACTCGCCCGAGTAGTCCTCGGCCTCGATCTCGTCGCCCAAGTTCTCCATGAACTCCTCGTCCTCCTCGAGGCCGCTGCTGGCCATCATCTCCGCATCCTCGTCGTCTGTATACAACAAGGTGGACGCAGCAGAGCGAGCGCGTTCCCGATCGCGCTTGCGGCCTCCGGCCTTTGCGACCGCAGGCTTGGTGGCTGGCGCTTTGCGCGGTGGCGCGGGCTTCCGCACTCGGCTCTTGGTAGCGGCGACCACAGGATCTGCGGATCCAGCGGCGCGTCGTGACGCTGATCGCTTGGAGGCCGGCTTGGCCTTGCTGGTTTTCGTTGCTGCAGGTTGGGATGGCGGCGACGACGTCGGTGGGGACGGCGGGGGCGATGCCGGAGGAGAGGGAGGTGCAGACAGCGGAGGCGGTGGAGGCGATGAGGGAGGCAGCGGCTCGTCGCCAGCAGGCGGAGGAGGAGGAGCGTCGTCCATGGGGAAGCCAGGACTCGAGAGCTGCTCGGCCATTTCGGCCCACAAGCGACACTTTGTACCGGTACAATTCCAGCCGCAAGGAGATGGTGTGGTGCACACCACACGGAAAACCCACCCTTACAACAATCAAGATCACACATGTCGCAGACTCATGAAACTCTCGTGTATTGACGTTACAATCAGTGCTGGCAGTCAATGCCGATGCAGAAGGTGGACTGCACCACCGAATGGTCCGAGCACGAGAACCGTTCGGCTGGCACGGAGCCACTGTACAGATCCGTGATGATGGTGGCGTTGCGCAAGTGGGTCTGGCTGTCGTTGCGGGCGAAGATGTAGTCGATCTTGTCGCCCGTTGGGTTGTCACCAAAGGACCCGCCGATCCAAGTGGGGCCGCCAGCGCCTGCCGCCGTGAGCGTCTCGTACAGCGGAATGGGCGAATAGCTGCCGTTCACGTCCATCTTGTTGAGCAGGAACTGCACGGCCTGGGACTGGGGCGGCGCGTTGAGATCGCCGGTCATGAGCACCGTGTCGCTGAACTTGCAGACTCGGCTGATGCGGTCTGCGACCAGCGCGGCGGACTGCGGCTGGCCCCGGCTGATGTCAAAGTGCGTGTTGAGCATGCAGACCGTGTTGCCAGTCTGTCGGTGGCGGAAGCGTGCCAGGACCGCGGCCCGAAGGTACTGCAGGTCCCACGTGTTGGAGCCCAGCACCTCGGGCGTGTCACTCTGTTGCAAAGAGGCCCAGTCAGTTAGTCAGTCGTGACTCCATAAAGACATAGAGAGATGAACGCATGGACTACGTACCAAAGCAAAGGTCGTGTCTTGCAGGATCTCCCAGCGCTCGGAGCGGAAAAAGATGCTGTTGCGCTCGTTCCACTGGCAGACGCCAGCGCATTCGCCCACGCTGTCGTAGCCCAAGGTCTCGTTGAAGAACGCCGTTTGGTCAGGCGCGTCTTCCTGAGTGCCGATGAGGTCCGGCTGGTACTGACTCAGCATGGCTCTGATGCGTATCTGCCGTTCCTGCCAGCAGCCACTGGGGCAGGGATCATTGGCGAGTGTCGTGCGCAGATTGAAGCTCATGACGTTGATGATCGCGGTGGTGTTGGCCAACTCACCCGCAGCATTGGCCGCCAGAAGCGCCAAGCCAAACAGCATCGAAGTCGCGTTTGCAAATACCATTTTATCGGAATGGCTTGGGCTCTTGGATCTGGAACGAGACGGACTACTTGGTTGAGCTCCGAAGGTGGAAATCGGAATGAGAGACCATTGGATCTCCAGGAGTCCATACTTCCAAGCGAAGTCCAAATTGAGTTCGCTTGTCGCACGATCCCTGGCGTATCAATAGCCTGCTGCTACGCTATCTTGGCTCCTTGGACCGTACATCGCATGCTGAAGGCTCAGATCTCATGCCGCAGCGTGGGACAATCTCGTATCGATCCCACCGAGTCATGGTGACAATCACGTGTCTCAACTCTTCGCCCAAGCAACATTACGGATGATCCAAAGCAGGTGAAGTCTTTCGATAGGTTGACTTCTGGACGGCATCGCAGCTGCCTTCTCACGGGACTTGTTGATGGGTCACTTCGTCGGCGCAAAGCGCGACAGGCTTTCTCTGCTTTGGACGAAATCTAAAAGAAGACTCGGTCTAATATATCTAATATTAGGACGCGATTGTGAGTGTCAACTCTTCACTCCATTCCGTGTTTCCAAAAGCGCGGCAATGCGTATCGGGAGCATAGAAGCGACTGTCGCAAGATCTGCAGCCGTCGTTAAAGGCCCCACCCGGGCGCTGCTTGAAGTCCAAGGTCCGAATCGACCGCGGCGACTGGCAGCTCGAGGACCAAGACCGCCACTGGAGCTCAATGTCGGCCTGAGCCGCACATCTCGACGCATTGGTTGGCTCTTTGTGCTCTTTCTGCATGCGTTCAATGCGGTGTATATCGTGGGAATGTTGTGCATCTACGACTTTATGGCCTCCCCAACGATGAGCGTCTTCAGAAGCAAGCTGGATCTGATGAAGCCGGATCAGTACGTCTGGATCCCGCGCATCTACGTGGTGATCTCCACGGTGAATATCTACTGCGCTCTATCGATTCTCCTCTGGTCCCTGTACCACCGCCGACTTGTGTTTGGGCACATGAGACGGCGAGTTGCCAATCCACGAAATACTCTCGTCTCACGGTGCAGTTCCATCATGGACAAGATACTACGTGGGCTCCGGCCGTTGAGCGTGCGAGGCCACTTGTTTGATGGCGTTCTGCTCGTTCGAGAGTTGGTCGAGCTCGGATCGCAGACCTACCAGGCGTACTCGTCCAGTCTTCTCGTCAGTAGCGTGTGGATAAATCAAGCATTCGCTTCAGTCGTGTTTGTCAACTGCATCACCCAAGTGGTCATGGGCACGCGAACACGGATCGGGCCCGGCCGCCGCCGATTCATTTGCACAGTCGTGGACCTGGTGCTCGATTTCATCTGGGGGATCCTGCTGCCCATGCAGATTCTGGTCTACTACGTCCCAACGTTTGTGCGCAACAAGTATTCCTTCTCGTCCTCGTTCATGTACGCAGACGCCGAGTTCACGAACGCAATGCTGGATTTTAAACAGTTCTTCATCACATCCAAGGTCGACGCATTGACCACCATCCACCCGTACATCAACACACTGTCCAGCCTGAGTAACATGAAAGTGCTGCTGCAGGAGGACATGGATTCACCAGTCGGTGTGCAGTCAGCCCAGGTTGTTCCAACTGATCCGGAGCTTCATATCACCACCAGCAACGCTAGTGGGAAGCATGCGCACTGTTTTCATCAGGTTATTCATGCTCTGGTCGCTGCTGCCGGACTGACGGTCTGGATCACCTCGCTTTATGCATCCGGCCTCTTGGGCTCGGACCGATGCGACTCCGATTGCAAACTGCAGCTCCACCCGTGGTTTGTCAATGAATGCGCCTGCTGTGTTCAGGAAATCAACTGCTTCAAGCGTGGGATTGTGGGCGAGGCTGACCAAATAGCCAGTGTCATGCGAACCTTGAATGTCCAAGCGCTTAACTACCTGATCCTATCGCACTGCCCGGCGCTGAGTGTTCCAAGTGCCGTCAGACGATTCCCCAACCTCTTGGGCTTGCAATTCTACAACGTCACCATGGTGCACTGGCCGAGAGAAGCGTCGCTATCGCGGCCATACTTCACTCGCTTGAACTTCGTGTATATCGTTCGTTCTCGTCTCCCGAGTGGGATACCCGAAGGACTGACGTACAAGACGGCCAGTAATCTGCAGGACCTGGAGTTTGTGGCTTCTGATCTTGGAACTATTCCAGTGGATATCAATGTCAAGTGGCCCCATGTCATGGTCCTGTTCATGGAGCACTGCGCTCTACAGAGGTTTCCAGAGTCATTGACCAAAATGGCGTCACTAGCAGATCTTTCGTTGACTGGGAACAACATTTCTATGCTCCCGCAGAGCACGTTCGTGAGCTCAAGATCGCTGATCGTGCTCTCTTTGGATGGGAATCCGATTGATTCGATTCCTGAAAGCTACGGAGCGATGGAGAGCTGGTTTACTCTGACCATTCAGGATACGCAGCTGTCTTCACTATCGGACACAGTCTCGGCTCGCGTGCAGAATGGGACGATCCAAATATTCACCTTCAATACTCCGTATTGCTTGAACGCAACTCGAGGCAGTCCGTGTCGTGCACCGATCTCACGAATACGCTATGGCCACTTTCCACTGGCTTTGGTGGATTCCATTCGCCACATATGAATATATCGTCGCGCTTGGCAGGACCAATAGCTGCACACAAAAGCAAGCGTACTACTCAAAGCAATACAGAGAAAGCTCGCGGATCCGGCCAAGTTGTCTTGGCCGATCTCTTTACCCTGATCTGGCGAACATTCAGCTTTCGTTCACGATGTGTCACAAACACAGCAGTTACTGAGCTTTGGGGAATCTATTTTTCTCTTTGCTTGCTTTCGGATTCGCATATTCGCTGCTTGGGCATGGAGGGCGCAGATGAGGGACCTGTGGTCGTTGTTGAGGTTGAGAGTCGGCATCTACTGATGCGTACAATGACCTCTCTCAAGCGTCGACTAGCAGACCATGCTTCCCAGCCACAACTCAAGCTCACTGTGGACATCAGCAGCACCTCTCGACGCATTGGTTGGCTGTTTGTGCTATTCCTTCACTCGTTCAATGTGGTCTACGTTACAGGGGTGTTGGTTCTGTATGAATACATGACTCAGACGACCACAAGCGTGTACCGAGGCAAGCTGGATATGATGGCGCCAGCTCAATACATTTGGATCAAGAGCGTGTACGGCATTGTGAGCATTTTGAACGCATACTGCGCCATCACAATGATCTACTGGTCTCTGCGCTACCGCCGACTGGCGTTTGGTGAGGCCAAAGCCCATGTCCTCTGCAATCGCAACCCTTCGTGTTCAATTTTGAGCGCAACAATGAGCAAACTTCTAGCTGTGCTCAAGCCGCTCGGTATCCGCGGCCACCTTTTCGATGACGTGCTAATTGCGCGCGAGTTGATGGAGATCGCGTCCCAAACCTACCAGGCATACTCGTCCAGTGTCCTCGTGAGCAGCGTGTGGATCAACCAAATGTTCGCAGCCGTGATTCTTTTCAACTGCATGTCGGAAGTCATCCTGGGCTTTATGACGTCTATTCCAGTTGGACGACGCCGGTTTATCTGCACCGTCATCGATCTCGTGCTGGATTTCGTCTGGGGCTTCCTGCTTCCAGCCAGAGTCTTGTTCATCTACGTGCCGATATTCGTGCGCAACGGGTACGCCTTCCCAGCGTCATTCATCTACGCAGATACCGATTTCACGAATGCGCTGCTGGAAATGAAACAGTTTTTCATCACGTCCAATTTCGATGCCGTGACGACCATTCACCCGTACATCAACTCCATGTCCAGCCTGCGCAACCTGAAAATCCTGCTTCTGTGTGGTCATGAAGACCTAGAAATTTCGAATTCGGTCCACCCGACTCAAATCGCATCGGGTGATACGCCAAACAATACCGCCACCACACTAATAGAAGCAGACACAATTGGCCTCCAGCAAATGCATGCAAAAAACAAGGCTGGGCACAAGAACAGATGCAGTCTCCATCATGTTTTGCACGCACTGATAGCTGCCATCGGTCTGGGAGTCTGGGTGACCTCTTTGCAGGCGTCTAATCTATTTGGCTCTGATCGGTGCAACAACGATTGCAAACTCCAAGTACATCCGTGGTTCTCAACTGGCTGCGTGTGCTCAGTTCATGAAATCAACTGCTTCAAACGTGGAATCACGGGCGAAGCCAGCCAAATCGCTAGTATAATGCAGGCGTTGGACGCGAAAGCGCTCAACTACCTGATCATATCCCACTGCTCTGAGTTAACTGTGCCAGCTGATATTCGACGCTTCCCCAGACTGCTGGGTCTGCAGTTTTACAACACGACACTGGTTGACTGGCCCAGATCTGCTTCCTTATCGCTGCCTTACTTGGGACGATTGGATTTCGTGTACGTGGTGCGGTCCCGCTTCCTGAATGGACTACCTGAAGGAATCACGTACAACATCGCCAGCAGTCTGCAGGACTTGGAGTTCGTGGCCTCGGACATTGGGAATATTCCCAATGATGTTGATGAGACATGGCCCAAACTGATGGTTTTACTGATCGAGCATTGCGGATTACAGACATTCCCCAGATCTTTGGCCAATATACCGGAGCTGGTGGATCTTTCGCTGGTTGGGAACAACATCTCTTCTGTTCCGGACGATCGATTCGCGAGCCACGCAAGCATGCTGATTCTGTCGCTGGATGGAAACCCCATTGCTACGATCCCAGAGATCTACGCCACAATGGCCAGTTGGTTCGTCTTGACTGTTCAAGACACGCAAGTGGCGTCCATGCCAGAAGCGATAGGGAACCAACTGCAGAAAGGATTGATCCATGTATCGGCTTACAACACACCGCTGTGTGCAAACAGCAGTACGGATCCAAGCAGTGTCGGCTGTCGCTCTCCTTCTGCGCGTGTTCGCAATGGCCATTTCCCGCTGGCGCTAGTCGATTCCATTCGAGCGAAAGGATAAACCAAGTAATATGGTTACGACTTCAAGTCGCTTGACCTTCATCTGCATAGTCGCCAAGTCGGTAACTCATAGCTGCTCGGACGTCGAGATCAGTTGGCGGATCTCTACTCTGCGCGGCTGCGTGGCCATGTGGAGGACGCAATGACCCACTTGATAGCTGCTGAGGGCAGTCTGAGTTTGGCTGTGGCGCACATCTTGACGGTGGATGCAGTGCTGCTTCCGGACCAGCTCGGCTCTTTCCTGCGCATGCAGCAGAGACTCAGCCATAGCCTGTTGCCAGCTGAAGACGCCCACGTGGACGTCAAAGACGGATACGCAAGCAATATATCGTCTTCCACCTCCAACTACCACGACAGCTGAGGAAGAGTGGCGTTCTATGGCCGTACAAGCAGCTTTGGTCTTCAGCTTGGTGGAGAATCTACCAGTCAAGACACTGTCATCGATGCCATCACTCGGCGAGTGCTGTTCGAGGCTTTCCAGCTGGCTTTTCCTGGTGTGACAGAATCGCCAGCGATGCTGCCCATGAATGCCCAGATTTTGATGGCTCTGGTGTTGAGTTTCGAGTTATTCCAGGTGACGTTTCTGGATAGCTTCGCTTCCAAGATTCAGCAGTAAGTGGACATTGACATGGATCTGCAGTCGGCTTCTGATGGATTAACCTGATTGCGGGTCTGTACTACTGTGATTAGGTACTCCTGGCAGCTCTATTGCCATTTCTGCTCGCATTTCCCTTGGATACACGAGTAATGGAACGCCAAATGCAAGAGTATACTATCTGGCCGCGTTCAGACTGTTGGCTCGTTTGAAAGCCTGGAAAGACCGTGTGTGGGAAATGAATCTCATTTTGAGCAATTTCGATCGTGCGTTCACGTCGAACGGATACTTATGGGGCCAGTCAAGAGATCATCCTTGGCTTTATCAGGCTTGTTGATAAACGGCTGCGAGCCGGTGGACACAACATCGTAATTGGTTTTCCATGGTGCTTGATTGGAAGAGCGTGCTTGCCAATTCAAGAGCTGGGAACCCCAAAGATCAGCACCAGGGTCCGTTTTCTTACCAGCTCGTTTGACGTTTGAGAGATTTGATTTGAATCATATCCCTCTGGTGGTCATGGAGAGACACGACAACTAGCGGATAT
>JAADVF010000313.1:0-31466 GCA_023334555.1 Elongisporangium undulatum
CAAATGCCCTCTGGCGTGCCGCTTGGTGCCGCGACAATTTAATCAGTTTCTGTGCGAGCATGTTGACGTTGATTCTCATCCTGAGCGTGTAGTCGCGTTCCGAAACACCGATGATCACAACAGGAAAGCCGCACGTGTTGAGCTTGAATGTACCGTCGAGGTGACGTACGTGCGACGCAGCATGATCGAGATTGCGGATCGGGATCGGTTGCAAAAGAAACCAGCAGTGAAAGGTTTCTCATTCGTTCCGTTCGTGAGAAAGGGATCTCCATTCGCGTTGGTTGAGAATCCGAACGCGTAAGGTGTCTTCTCACCCAAGTTGCTGTGGAAGCGGCTGGTTGTAATCAATGCCTCCATGTCGTCCACGTTGTTGCTGTCGGCAAGTTTGGAGGTTCGGGAATAATGCGAGTAGTGCTGAACACGAGGGAGTAGATCATCAGCCGAGTCAAGGCTGAAGGTGTCGATAATCACATTGAGAATGCAGGATGGCTTCATCTTGGCGTCCGTCTGCTCCCGGACGAAGCCCTTCAAGGCGAGGTTGAGCCGAATCCGAGGGGGAGACATCACGATCGAGATATGATACCCGTGTTGAAAAATGGTGCATCGCTTCGTGATATCACACATTACCGACTTGATGTACCACTCACAGGCACGACCAGGCGATGCTTGCTGGCACGTTCTTGAGTTACACTTGTAGATCACGTAGTGCATCCTGTGGTCGACGTAGCGGGGCACGCAGACCGCACAGACTTCGTGCTGACTGTTCCGCTTTAAATACGACTTTTGCTCGTCCAGGAAGGCATCCAACTCCTGTTCGGAGCAGTCGGCAAGCATCACGGACCACGCGTACTCGAACGGCATGACAGCGAGATCGTGAACGAGAGAGAAAGAGAGAGGTTCCAGATCTGCTTGACGCAAGAGACGACTCCTCTCGAGGCCTAGGGCAGGCGGCAGATTCTAACCAACCATTCGCTTTTTTTAGTGCTGGAGTCGACAGCCGTGGCGTACGTCTGGCCAATATATGATGAGCTCTCTGGAGATCACGTGGTAAGTCTGGATTTTTCGAGTGCATTTATGTATTTTTGTCCCGTGTGCTGTACATTTCACTCACTCACTGTGGAAATGCTGGTCTTTCTGTGTTTTTCGTGATGTCCTCTGCATTTTTGGTACAGTCTCAACCTGTGCTGAACCCCGTTTTTCTGTTTCAACAGGTTTTGCTGTTGCGCTTCAAGAATACAGTACGTAATCTCAACTGAGCGCATTAAAAAGTTCCGGCATACACAAATTTAGCCAACCCGTTGATTTCCACAAACGTATTTTATTCAATCAACACAGTACTGTCGACTCAGCGTTTTTGGTACTTTTTGTGGAGTTAGCCTGATTCGCAAACTCCATTTGAGTGACCTAGAGTGCGACGAGGAGTAGCACTTCGAGTATGTGCAGTAGATGGTTCAGGTCTGGTTCATATTAACAGCCTACTTCTTTAACTAGTTCAGCGTTTTCTTCCTCTACCAGTCGACCGATTGGAAGCGCTCCAGAGCTCCCTGGGCCTCGCCTAGATCCTTCTGCACTTTGATGCGCTTGTAGAAGATCGGGCAGTCCTTGCTCGTGCACAGCACGTCCTGGTGCAAACTGCCCTGGCAGTTCTGGCACTGGGTCCACAGCCGCGCGAACACGTGCTCCAGCTCGTTGACCGACTCCAGCTGCTTGGTGTACACGGCGGCCTCATTGGCCACACAGCTCTTGCAGAGCGCGCCCTGGCCGTTCAGCGGCGCCTTGCAGCCGAGACACTTGAGCTTTTTGACCGCAAAGTTCATCATACCACCGCTGTTCTGCTTGAGCCCCGGACGCGACCGCTTGCGCGTGTGGTCGCCGTTCAGCAAGTCCGATTTCACTTTGCTGAGCCCAATGATGGGCTCGAAGATGCGCTCCAGCGGGTTCTGCAACTGCTGCTTGAGATAGTACTCGCAGTCGATCGGGATGTTGTTCTCCAGCGCGTACACCGGGTCCTCGGCCTTCTCGTATAGCGGCGTGGCCTTACCCTTGTCGATGATCACGTACGCGATACGTTCACCCAGCGTGGGAGCTGATCCAGCGTCACGTTTGCGCATGCGATCGGCCAGCTCCGTGTGCGCTTGCTTGACCTTGTAATCCTCCTGGTCCACGGTCTTCTTCAGTCCCTTGGTGATCACCAGCAGCGAGATGTCCACTCGGTTCTGCAGCAGCTCAGCAATGATGTTTTTGGTGTACGAAATGGCTCCCGGCACGTCACGCTCGATCAGGATCTTGCGCAATACGGACTCCACCATGCGCCGCACCAGCAGGCAATTGTCACGACGCACGGTCTCCAGCCCCTTGGAGTCCAGCTTGTCGTACTTCTCGGTCTTGGTCCAGAGCAGACCAGCGTACCTCTTCTTGTTCATGAGCAGATAGGGAAAGTAAACCTTTTCAAACTCCAGCTTGATGGGGTCCGGAAAGATCTTGGACACGCGGTCAGCCGCCTCCTTGGCCAGCGGCATGGCCTCTTCAACGGTGTCCACTCCAAACTTGACCATGACGGAATCGGTATCACCATAGATGACTTGCGCGTTGGCCGAGTAGCCGTTCTCGATTGTATAGACACGTTCCACTTCCTCTCGCGTCCGGTACAGCAGCTGACGACCATATGCAGTGACACTGGAGGCGATAGGAATGCACGGCAGCTGGCCCACGTTGGCGCCAGTGAAACCGTAGACTGAGTTCGCACTGACCTTCAGTGCCAATTGACGACCGTTCTGCACAGCTCGCTCCATCGGGTCCTTGGCTGCGTTCATATCACGCTTGGCTTGCTTTCGAGCCGTCAGCAGCTCTTCCAGAATCATAGGCAGGATACCCTTCTTGGTCTTGGACGTCACGAACACGTCGCCCGAAGGAGACTTGTGCACGTCCGAGGCCGGGATCTTGCTCACATCTGCAGGAGCCACGAGCGTCGAGTAGCACAAGTTGTAGGCCTGCATAATAGACGGATACAGCGACGCAAAATCTAGCGTCGCGATGGGGACAGAGTAGTAGGCCTTCATGGGCTCGATGACCGTGGCGCCTTCGTAGCCAGCATCGTCTGCATTCTGCGAACGGGGAAGTGTCGGCACCACAAGCGACGCGTTCTTGCATTTGCGCAAGAGCATGGAGTAAACCTTGATCTGTTGGCCACGCTCGATGAGGAAATCAATCGGAACGCCCGTCACACGAGCCATCTCAATATAGTTCACGATGTACGAGAGCTTGTCCAGCAACCGCAGCGGCAGGTAGGCATCCTTCAAACAGTAGACGGCCAGTCGATGACGATCATCGTCCGTACCTCGCTGAAGATCACTGATGATACCGTGAGGCACGTCCTCCTTCTGTTGGCCCAGGAACACCGAACTCACAGCGTTCAGCGAGTAAGAACTCAGCTGCTGGTTCCGACGCATGATCGGCAGCAGATCAAACATGCAACGCCCGTGGATCGTGGTCTTGAAATTCTCGCTCTTGCCGTACTGAGCGGACTGGAATGTCTTCTTCTCCATGTACGCCGATCTATTCCACACAAGCTCAGTGAGTAAGCTAAAGGACCCAAACAAATTCACAAGAAGCAACTGCAAACATACGTGTGTGCGAGACGGCCGAGACAGTTGTAGGTCTGCAGCTTGAGCGCTTTGCCTCGGTTGAGCAGGTACGGGATATCGAAGTTGTCGATGTTGTAGCCCGTGATGATATCCGGGTCCACGTCCTGCACGAAGCTGGCCCATTTTTCGATCATGTCGCCCTCCTGGGCAAACTCCATCACGTGGGCGCCCACAATGGGCTTGCACGTGTTCAGAACAAACACGTTGCGGATGATTGGCGCATCGGCGCCTTGCTCCTGCACGACGTTGGCGATCTGAATCACAGGGTCCTGCCATATCAAGCCATTGAGTCAGTTAGTCGACCAGCCAAGCCAATTGTTCAGGCAGCATACACCAACCTGTTCGGCCTCTGGGAAGTGGCCCTTGCGCCCCATGCACTCGATATCGAAGCTCAGGATGCGGAAAGGTGCCAGCTTGCCCCACTTGCCCTCTGGCGCATGGCTGACCACGTTGTTGTAGACGATGTCGATCTCCAGCTGGCACAGCGACTTCTTGTTGGCCGCCGTGCGCACAGAATACATGCCGCCGGGCGCCTCGAGCCAATTGCAGCCGCTGATATCCTGATCGATGAGGAACCGCAGCAGGAACGGCACGTTGCTCTCGTACGTTTGGTACGTGCGGAAGTCGATGCCCGGCAACGCCAAGCCGCTCTCAAGCGCCGTGCGTAGCTTGGGCACGTAGGACGGCATGCTCAGGTAGATCTTCCAGAGCGTCATGGGCCGGTCGAACTGGTAGCCGTAGATCGAGGTCTTGTCCGTGACCAGCTGCACGCCCACGATGCGAGAGTGCTCGCTGCTCTCGCGGTCACGCTGCGCCAGCACGGAGTCCAGCGCCATGCGGATCTCTCCGCAGCGGCCGGCGTCAAAGCTGTCCGGACACGCCGCGTAGAAGTACGGCAGCACGCCGTGCACGTGCATCATGACGCTGTTGCCGAGCTCCGTGACGCCGTAGAGGCGGATGATGCCCACGTTCTGGCTGCCGCCGCTGGCATTGGCCACGAGTCCGGGCACCGGCTGGCCGGCCGCCGGGTTGCGCGCCAGCGGCGGACCGTCGTACATGTCCATGTCGATCCACTGGAACGCCACCGAGTCCTGCTGCGGGTCGATTGCCGGCAGCGGACGGCGCGGCCAGGCCGAGGCCTTGGTGGCGATGGGCGCCATGGTCTGCAGATCGTCCGCGAAGGTCGTAGGCTCCTGCCTGGCCCCACCCAGAGCCGTGCGCGCGCGCTTGGGGGTCCCGGCTGAGCCCTCGGCCTCTCGCTTCACGCCCGCCATGTTGCGCTTTCGCCTGCCGGAATGGAAATGGCGCCAAAAACGGACGCGCCAAGCATCCGGTTGGTGTGGCGTACACCGCATTTGGTGTTTCACCACATGTGCCACATGAGCAACGCCCATCGGCAGCGGATGGGCAATTGGAATGCGCGCCAAGCGCTGTAATTGGCTGGAAACGGTATCAGTTTGTATCAGTTAGTCGCTGGCTAATGACACACCTCCACGCCGGTGACGTACGTTTTCATGAGCTGCCAAAACGGACGTCGCGGGGCCATGGAGCAGCAGCCGCAGACCGCCGAAGCGCTGGGTACAGAGCCCGTGAAGGCATCTGACGGCAGCGACCAAGCAGTGCGACCGCTGAGGCATCCGTTTGACCCAGAGACCAGCGGTAGAAACCCGTTCCCAGCGTTTGAGGAGTCCATGGTGCAGACCTCCAAGGTCAATGAGGAGGATGACGATGAGGAGGAGGACAGTACGGAGGGTGATGCCAGCAGTGGGCAAGTGGATCTCAACTGGAGCATCGACAGTCTGGCCACGCTCAAGCCCATGGAGTTCTCTCCGCTGCCGGAGCAAAGGGCAGCAGCAGAGGCTGAGGCGGCGGGCCTGACAACGCCAGAGACGGCTCAGCACCCGCGCTTCTTTGAGGACGAGACGCAGTTCCAAGTGCTGCAGACGCCATCCGATGCAGCCCAACAGCAGCAGCAGAGGCCATTGCTATCCGCCACTAGAAGGCCAAGGCCTGGCGCGTCAGCATCAACACCTGAGACCAACAGCAGCCACAACAGCGTACTATTGTCGGCGCACCTACCGCGAACGCCGCTGCATGAGCTCCATGCGCGTTGTCGGCAAGCCATCACGTTCCACGAAGAGCGATTGCGAGAGCGGCAGCACAAGATGAACCGTCTGCAGCTGCCTTTGCACACACCGGCACGTGCCAAGAAGAAGCCCAAGCAAGCCGCCAAGCAGAGCAGCCACACGCCGTCGTTCCCACAGCGCGCGTCTTTCTCTGCGTCGCCAGCGTCGACTGGCCCCAGCTTCCAGTGCGGCCTTTCGCCCGTCCTCGTGTTTGATCGTGCGTCCGCGAGCAGCCGAGCACTGGACGAGCAGGAGCAGGAAGAGACCAAGACGAGCGACAACGACGACGCGTTGTCCTGCATTGAGCGCGACACGGGCTCGCCCGAGGGCCCGTCCTTTGCGTCGCTCACGTTCTCTCCCTCGGAAGACGAGGACGACAAGGAGAACCGCCGACGTCAGCCGCGGAGTGTCTCATTTGCGCCCTCCTCATCTGCGTCATCACCTTCGCCATCATCAGTGTCGTTGGATCGCTCGCTGTCGCTGCTTGCGGACGTGACGCCCGAGAAGCAGCAGCCCGTGACCATCGCCCAGCGGCAGCAGTCCTTCCTGGCCGCCATCGAAGCCGAGGCCATGGACAAACGAGCCAGCAGTCCTCCGACTTGCGCCGCAGAAGAGCCCAAGACCACCAGTCCAGTTGGGCTCAATGTGCTGGGCTCTTCTGCCAGAGCCAGCAGCAAGATGACGATCCCCGAGCTGTACCAGGAGGCCAAGACGCTGGGCATCTCGGAGCCCAGCGCCCAGTGGGAGTACGTGCAGATCATGACTAGACGAGAGACATGAAAGGGCTCGTTGTTTATATTACTACTGCCCGCTAGGCTTCTGCCGCTGCGTGGGCTCGTGTTGGTATGGGACAAATAAGTTACTTGTATCGGGTCTAAGGCGGCTGGCTCTTCAGCTGTTCTGCGAGCTCTGGGAGCCCGTGCTCGGGCGGCGCGACAGCGTCACGGGCTGGCGCTGGATGCGGAAGTCTCCGATCCAGTAGCCGTCCGCGGACTTGGTCTGCTTGGCCGCGTCCTCCTTGCGTCGCTGCTGGCGCTGGAAGTCCTTGCGGGACGATAGGTCGGCCATGGTGGCGCGACGCGCGCGGCTCTGCAGGGACGACGGCCCTCGGCGGGACGACGACGACGTGGACGAGGCCGGCGAGTACGGGCCGTCGTAGGAGCTGCGCATGGGGCCCATGGTCAGCAGCGAGTCCGGCGACTCCGGGCGCACGCGGCGCTTGTTCTCGGCGTCGACCAGCGAAACCGCACGTCGGCGGCCGATCTTGCGGTGCGGCCCATGTGGCGCGGCCTCTGCCAGCTGGGGCTTGGACTCTGTGTGGCAGCTACGCGTGGGGCTGAGAACGGTGGCCACGCTGTCGCTGTTTTCTTCAGTCTCTTCGTCTTCGGACTCTGTGGCCGACAGTTGGGCCGCAGCGTCGTCCCCATCCACACTCTTGGCGATCCTTGCGGTCGGTAAACTGAATGAGACCGCAACTGGAGTCTGCTTGCTGGTCTTGTCTTCATCATTTGTGGGTGCGACAGCCGGTTCTGCCACGGTCACTTCCTCCGGCTCGGTGGTCGGGGTCCGGCTGTTTTGCATCTTGTTGGTCTCTGGGACCGCCTTGGGGGCCGCATCCGTAGCTGTGGCTGTGGTAGCGGCCGCTTTCATCGACCACGTAGGGGCCCGTCGGCGCTCCACCACGGCGGCCGCAGGTGGTGTGCATTCTGTAGACGTGGCAGCCATGCTGGATGGCACCTTGGCGCAGGAGTAGAAGCCCCTAGCGTACCGCCTGCGATGCGTCTGGATGGCCCAATACGCGGTCGTGCCCACCACAATCAGCAGCGTGTACTGCACGGACACGAGCAGGATAAGCTTCACGATCACCGCGGCCACCAGCACCAGCAGCGCCAGGGCCAGGACCGCGGTCAGTATTATCCCGAGGAGCAGAAGTCCCATTCGACGCGCGCGGTGCGGGCGTTAATGCGGTCTGCGTTCTAGTTTGCGTGAATGATAGTGAATGTGGTGGGTGGGTGGGCACCGCACACACAACGCGCAAGTAATAAACTGTGCGATCACCTCGGTGAGTGAGGCCGGGTTATGGGACGCTCGCCGACCGCAGCTGCAAACGGGCCAACCAATGGAGGATGGGCCGAAAGAACGAAAAACGGCCGAGTGATTCTATACGGTATAATCCGGATATCAAGGATCCCGAGGCGGCAGTCACGGGTTACGACGATGGCGTATACCGGATAATCGTGGAAGAGCCCCCATGAAACGGGTTTCTTCGCGGGTCCATGAGCCCATCGGTGAACATCGTCCGAGAAAAATGGCCACTCTATAACGCGGATTTAGCAAACCTGATGCAAAGAGGCGTTTTTCTGCTTTTCTCCAAAGGGTAGTACGGTTCGAAAGCCCCAGGAAAACGCCAGTCTTGTTTTAACTGCCCAAGCGAATCCTCGCCATATTTGGGCCGCTCGAGTCAGAAATGCGACCATGCGGTCGCTGGAGAGATAGACACTGGAGCTTCTTTTGCGGGTACAGTATCAAACGCTAGCAGTCTGTACCAAGGGGCGAGAGACTGAAACAAATCTGCATATTAGAAATGCGAGGGGATTTTTCATAAGATGTTTTACAACTTAGATACACCAGTCAAATATCCACTGTTTTGGCTGCTGTCACGACTGCCCACATCTGGACGTCAATATTTTCTGGAAAATCCGAGTCACCCGACGACCGAACTCTTTTGTTGGACGAGCCATGTATGTATACAGACCAGACGGGGTACTCATACGACGTTTAGCGTGGCGTTGTGCTAATAAAGGCTCTGTCCCATGGGTTCCAGAGTCTGATCGAGAGAGAAGCTCTGGAAGTTGCGTGTGGCTGCCATATCCAAACGGCCCTTGCTCTGGCCCAGCGCTCCAAACTCCCTCCATTGTGAGCCCATCCCGAGCGCCATCTGTTACACATGGCTCATAGTTCTGCTTCAAATTGAACGACATGATCTGCGGTCCCTTAGAAAGAAGGGCTGGGCGGCTATCATCTCCCTTGAACAGAGGGGAAAGCCCAAATATCGAAACGAGGGAAGGATCTCCAGAGAACGGAAGGGAGCGTATAGATGGAAGTGTATAGTTGACTGTATACTGGGATGGTATCCTGACAAGTTACGCAGACGCGCGAGAGATTCACGCGACAATGGGCGCAAAGACCAGCAGGAGTGATCTTTGTGCGCACGCCGCAGGACGCTGGGCTGGGGGGAATGGCGCATGAGCCATAGGGATTTCCGCCAATATTTGCGCATGGCCAACTGGCGAAGGCCTTTTCCACTACGGGTTACGCTGCGTATCCCCCCAACCGACGAGTAAGTAATTCGAGCAACCACCCGGATTCGCTGGGACACCAAACGCCACATTGCCTTCAGTCTGAGTCTCAGCTGTAATCAGTGCGACTCTGGACATGTCGCGCGTTTCTGTCTTTTTCGAACCCCAGTATCCACTGTCTCTTAACCAGTGGATTTCGGATATGTGTTAATTACGACCACGATCTTTGAAGAGGTCCAAAGGTCACGAAGGCCATGCGGCCGCTGGTATGGCTCTTGCTGGGCCTCGCTGCGTGTGTGGGGCCCACGGACGCCGCAGAGTATGCCTCGGAAGAAGACGCCGATACTGAAGCCTCGCTGGTAATACCAGAGCCCGTGTTCCAGCGAGACGCGGCGCTGCAGAGCCAATCGATTGGGCAGCTGCTGGTGCGCCCGCTGAGCGACTCGGCGCTGGATGCGCAGCTCAATGCAGCCTTCACGGCCTGTCGGAAGTTTGGCGTGCCTCATGAGTCCATACCAGACTCAGGCTCTCCACCGACTGAATCGACGGCCAAGGAGGAGATCCAGTACTGCAACCGCGTGCGCTATGTGCGCCACATGAGACTCAAGTACCGGACCATGCAGACCCATGTGGCCCATCTAGCCAGCACTGGGGCCATAGCCACACCGGACGCCATCTCCAGCCGAGAGATGAAGGATCTGGATCTGCAGGCGTTCTTCGAGCAGTACGCCGACCGACAGCAGCCTGTGGTGCTCCAGTCGCCCCCAGAGCTGCCGCCTCTGGGTCTTCCGAGGGAGTCCGTGCAACCGCTCATCAATACCTGTTTTGACAGCGGAGTCAATGAAAGCCCAGCTCCGCTCAAGCTTCAAGACCCAGCGTGTGCTGAGCTATTGAGCCAGCAGTTCCGCGTGCCGCTGTTCATGGCGCACGACTACTTGCAGCGCACGAGTGGCTCTCTACCGGACTTCCTGCTGCCTTCGCTGGTGCATCTGCGGCACCAGCAACAGGGTGTTCTCTCTTGTCCCTATGGCTTGCACTTGATGGTTCTGCCGCTCACGAGCAGCGTCGAGATCGCACTGTTCAGGCGCCAGTTCGAGCCGCTGTCAAGCCGCACAGTCTCCAGTGGATCGCCTCAAGAGATCGCGCTTCACGCCAACGGAGGCATTGACCACGATGCTGAAACCGTCTTCAGCAGTGCGCACTTGCAGCAGATCCCCATGACGCACCGTGAAGATGTACATCCGCACGATCTGCTGTTTGTACCAGGCTCGTTGGCCTCCAGCGCCCGAGCGTCCGAGTCCTCGCAGGAGGAAGCGCTGCTGCTCCGGTTCTGCTATGCCGACGCGTCCAATCTCAACGCAGTCAAGGAGGAGATCCGTGTCCAAGCGCTCGTGAATGATGACGCGTTGCAGTTGCTGTTGGCTCTGCGCTCGCCGACGTTTGACACGTCGATCTCACGACGTCCGGTGCCAAGCGATGCGCTGTGGCCAGCCTTCCGCACGTGGCCCAAGGAGACCAAGCTGGTGAAACGCAGCGATCTGCTCAACAGTGAGACTGGGAGCGACCAGCTGCAGCTCTCGCGACGCGAGCGGCTCAAGCTGTGGCAAGACGACAAGAGGTGGGACCGCCACATTGAGTCGCTCACGCTGCCCGTGTCCATGGCGCCAGTGGTGGTCAACACCACGCGTACGACGGCCACGCTGCGCTGGCAGGACGTGTACCAGCCGCACAAGAACGACATCACTGGGTACGGCTACCAAGTGGAATGGCGGCTCGAGAGCGCACTGGAGGGCACAGAGGATGAAGCCGTTGACTCGGCTCTGAACGTCACGCACAAGCAGCTCGTGCGCAGTGCGATGCCCACGCAGCTCTTTGGCGACGACTTTGACGGCAAAGACATCCAGGCCGTGGTGCGCGGGCTCCAGGCCGACTGCGTGTACTCGTTCACGGTGCGCGTGTACGTGGGCGACGCTGTGGGTCTTGTGAGCGACCGATCCAGAAGCGTGCACACGGATCCGCCCAGCGTGCCGTCCGAGGTCAAGGGCGTGCCGGTCGTCCAAGCGCATGACGCCACGTGCGTGACGCTGCAGTGGATGGATCCGCTCGACGACGGCGCACGAGCCATCTCGTTCTACGTGGTCGCAGTGCGGGACTTGTCCAACGACGGCAATCGTGACCCACTAGCGTCACTCACGACTGGTGGGCAGGCCACCAGTCAGGGCGAGCGCGAGTTTGCGATTGAGGCCAGCGCGACCACGACACGAGGATTGCCCAGCGGCTGGCGAGCCACCGCCAGCCCCATGTGCAACTTGTTCCCCACAAACAGCTACCAGTTCCGTATGGCCGCCACCAACTCCATGGGTATGAGCGTCTGGAGCGCGCGCACGGACCCCATGACCATGCCCAAGCCTGCAGCCCTGCCAACCAAAGCGCCCGTACCAACGATCCGAGGCATTGGCGACCCCGCGTACGTGCGCTTCCGGGGCCAGGACCCGGCGTCTCTGGCTGAGATCGGCCCTAGTGCGCTGCTCTCGGACGTGAAGCAACAGCTCGTGGTGCGCAACGGCAACGAGACGACGGTGGCGTTCGACGTCTGGGCCGGCCACTACAGCCCCAGGCTGTTCCAGGTCTCGTCCGAGATCGTGCGCGCCGACCCACTGGACGCCAGCGAGCCGCTGCGTAACGCCGACTCCGTGCGCAACCGCTTGGTGCTCGTGACGCGAGGCCGAGTGCCGCTCATGTTCAAGGTCCGGTACGCGCAGCAGGCTGGTGCATTGGGCGTCGTGATCGCCGATGCGGACGCCGACAGCTCGTGTGCGTCTGCGTTCGACCAGTCGTGCGTGCCTGGGGCCGACCGAGCCAGAGGTGAGGGCTTCGCCATGCTGGAGAGACACCGTTTCTGGATGCAGAACCGCATCCCGTGCGTGCTGCTGGCCCAGCCCCAGGCCCAGCAGCTCCTCTCATTGACTGACTAGCGCCACTGAATGGATCCATCTGGGGGCTTGCTTCAAGCAACCTTCGCGCAACGTTCCAGTTTGGCGACTTACGAGGAACCTCTGATAACGTATACCCCTTTAAATCGAACCACTTCATTTCCAAATGGATACTATTGTGACACGACCTGTAAAAACGCATACCCCGCGAATGGCCGCGGCCGCCGGATCTTGAAGAGGTACACGTCTCATTGAAGCGGCGGCCCGGGAAGCACGAGCGTCCTAGAGCAGCAGCAGCAGCATGCAGCAAAGCGACGACGTCCAATGGACGCGCGACGAGCACGAGCGGTTCGTGCAGGCGCTGGAGATGCACGGCACGGAGCGCACGGGGGACGAGTGGGGCAAGATCGCGGCCTGCGTGCACACGCGGTCGGTGGACGAAGTGCGGCAGCACGGCCGGCGATATCTGCAGCATCTCGTGCAGCAGATGAACGGCGGCCTGGCGTCGGCACCCGGCGCTCAGCGGTCGTTCCACCAGCCTCCGAGCGACCCCAATGGGCCCAATCAATACGCGTCCATGTCGGCCAAGGCCAGTGACGCGGCCTCGATGCTCTTTCTGCCCAAGGACAGCGCGGCCGCAAGGAAAGCCAGTGGCGGAGGCGGCGGCGGTGCTAGTGGCGGAGCACGCAAGAGCAAGGTGTGGACGCCCGAGGAAGACCTGGTCTTTGAGGAGGCGCTGGCCGCCTGGACCGACGGCAAACCGTACTCGTGGCCTAAACTGGCCATGGTGCTGCCGGGCAAGACCGCCAAGGACGTGCGCCATCGGTACGAAGAGCTCGTGAGCGACATCAGCACGATCGAGCAGGCCGCTTTCTCGTCTTCTGCGTCGGCGCGGAGCAATCAGGACGACAATGATACCAAGGGCAAAGGTCTGAGTAGTCGCATCCCGCCTCCGCCGCCCATCGACGTGGCCAAAGGTGTGTTGTGGTTTGCTGCATGGGCTCTAGTCGTCCCGCCTCCTCTCATGCAGTGGTCTTTATAGGCGCAGCAGGCAGCAATAGCAGCAACCTGTTGGACTCACCAGGCCTGTTCCACACCAGCAGCATGCGCCACCTGCAAGGCGGCAAAGGCGGCGCGTTCACAGGCATGCTCAGCCCCACGTTCCTAGACTTCCTGGCAGCAGAGGACAAGCAGGCGCCCCAGGGCTCCGGGCTTCCTCCGCTGCTGAGCCCCAACAGCACCAGCGGCATTAGTAGCCATCCTGGTATTAGCACCGACGCAGCATCTTGCGGCTTCCGGTCAGGCGACTCGAAAATGATCACGCCCAAGGGCTTCGCGCCCCGGATATGGCAGGACTTCCTCTCGGACGAGTTCAAGTTCGACGTCAAGGGCCTGCCGAGCGTAGAGGCCACCACCCGAGCTCTCGCGACCACGAGCCTCACGTCCGTGTCCAGTCCCAGTGTGGACAGCACAGGCAGCACAAGCAGTCACAAGCGGACGCACGAGCAACTAGCAGCAGAGCAGGAAGGCGCCGAGCCGGAGACAGAAGGCAGCGTAGACAGGTGAAGCGAATTGCTGCGGGCGAGCAAGTGACGGAGGCCCCGCCAGCCGAATTTAAAGACCGAAAATCAATAGCATGTGTGTCTCAAAGTCCATCATTCTATCTACTTTTCTACGGCCTTGACCAAGCTCGTGCTTTCTCTCGCTCTTCCTACAACCTACCGATCTACTCACTTGTTTCCTACAAACTACTGCTTTCCTACTGTCCTCTTTCCACACTCGGTCTCTCTCTTCATTCTCTCTCTGTCGTCCTGCCTCAGCTGGGCTTGGTTCGGTTGCACTGGTCCGCTCCCAATCGCTTACACGTTGAAGCGCGAGATCAGGAACTGCCGCAGCGGCTCCGGGAAGCTGGCAAAGTACTTGGGCCAGTTGTCGCCCAGACTGGCCTTGAAGCCGTGCACGATCTGCACCAGCATGTCCTTCAGCTCCGGGTTCTGGATGTTCTGGCCCTCCAGAGACGCGATGGCGCCGCACATGTACATGAAGTCGGCAACGATGCCGTTCGGGTTGACCTTGACCATGTAGCACAAGCCCAGGAAGCAATGCTCCTTCTCCTCCGGCGCGCGGATGTGCGCGAGCGCGCGGCACCAGCGCTTGGCGAACTCGCCCAGGTGCGGCGCGACCACGTTCGGACACACGTAGCCCAGACGGCCGATCGTGATGGCGCAGTTCTCCACCAGGTTACGCGGCAGCTTGGGACGGTTGATCATGCCCACGAGGCGCATGAGGCAGGGCTCCACGTACGGCTCCATGTCGGCGCCGATGCGCACGGCGATTTCACCGATGGACCAACTGGCGTTGTTGCAGACCGTCGGCACGTCTGGGTCGATGCTCTCGATGAGCACCGGGATCATCTCGCCCAGCACGGGGCGCAGCACCTCGGGCGCGTGCTTGGCCAGGTCGCCCACGACGCCCATGGCGCTCTGACGCACGTCCAGCATGTCGTGGCGGATGCAGCTCATGATGAGATTGAGCACGTTCGAGCCGGCCAACAGCGCCTCCGAGTTCTGCTGCAGACCCTCGATCATGCCCGAGATCAGATCCAGCGCGCACACGACGAGCTCCGGATCGCCCTCGTCGAACTCGTTCGGGCTCTGGTCGTGCATGGCGTCGGCCAGCAGCTCGTGCTCGATGATGCGCTGGCAGCGCGCATACACCGTCATGGCGAACTCCTGGAAGCCGTTGCCCAGGGCCTGGGCCACGGGCGCCATGCACTCGAACAGCGGCAGCAGCTCACGGCTGTTGTCTTCCAGCGAGTTCCACTTGGCGATGAGCGGCGGCATGAGGATCTGGATGTGCTCCGGCTGGTTCAGATGCTCTCCGATCGAGTCCGCGAGCGTGCCGATGGCGTCGTACAGGATCAGCAGGTTCTTGGCCTGGTACTTGCCGAAGGCGAACATGAGGTTCTGCAGGATGGGCGTCAGGTACGGCGCCAGCTCCTCACGCGCTTCCTCCTCCAACGTGCAGAAGGCCGAGCAGGCGGCCTCCTGCACCTTCTTGTGCGGGTCCAGGATGCGCTTGATCATGCCTTCGATCAGCGGCTTGAGCAGCTGCTCGTGCTCGCCCTGCTCCACAATCCACGACGCGTAGCGGCTGAGCGTCCAGCACGTGATGCTGCGGATCAGCGGCGCCGGGTCCTCCAGCTTCTGCATCAGGAACGGGAACAGCTGCGGCAGGTGCGGCGTGATGCCCGTGTAGCAGCCGTCCGCGATGGCGCCGAGCGCCAAAATGCCGCTCTCGACCAGCGGCCACGGCTCCTGCAGGAATAGTCGCTCCTGCAGCAGCGGCAGCAGCGTGGGCAGGATGTCGTTGCCGTAGCCGTTGGCCAGGTTGTCCAGACTGGCGGCCGAGCAGCGACGCAGGTTCCACTGCAGCAGCGAGTCGTCGCCGTCGTCGTCGTCATAGTCGTCGTCGTCGTCATCGTCGTCCTCTCCCTCGTCGTCGTCGCGGCCGCTACCGCCGCTTGCGCCCGTGGGCTTGCGGTGGAACACGGGCTTGATGTCCTCCGGTCGGTCGGGCACGTTCTCGTCCTGGGCCTGCTCCTCGGATTCGAACGTGGCCAGGTCCTCCTCGCCGTAGACCATGCGCTCGAACAGCAGCGGCACGATCTGCGGCAGGTACGGCGCCAGCATGGGCTGCAGCTCGCTGAACTCGCGCAGATCGCAGAACGAGGCCCAGAACTCGCACGCCTCGATGGCCACGTCCTCGTCCGGGTCCTGGTTCGCGCGCAGGATGAACTGGATGATGCTGTCCATGTTGGGCACGAGGTACTGCACGCCGACCTCGAGCAGGATCACAATGGACTTGCACACAAGCTTGCGCACGTCGTTGGACGGGTCCTGGGTCAGTGCCGAGATGCCCTGCAAGAAGCTGTCCATGTGCACCACCAGGCCTACGGGCAGATAGATCAGCACGCAGTTAAGGCACTCGAGCGCGTCGCGGCGGAAGTCGGCGCTCGGATGCTGGAAGTACTGCAGCAGCGTCGGCACTAGTACGTTCAGCGGGCGGCTGGGCGAGTTCTCCAGCTTGGCGGCCGAGTCCTCGCAGATCTTGCGCAGCGCGCCGAACGCGCCAGAGATGGCGGCCGTGTCGTCCGGCTGGGCCAGCGCGGCCAGCAGCGCCGGCATGAGCTCCGGCCACTCGTCCAGGAACGTGTACTGCGACACGAACGTGGTCACGATGGAGCTGGCGGCGTTGCGGATGGCGTGGTTGCTGTCGTTCAGCACCTGCAGCGTCTGCGCGCGGATCACGGCCAGCATCTCCATCTCGGCGGGTGTCTTGCTGCTGGCGTCGCCCACATTGCTGGCCTTGATGTTGCGCTTGAGCAGCAGCCCGGCCAGCTGGCGCACGTTGGCCTCCACGTGCACGTTGCACAGCAGATGCACGAGGTACAGGTTGAACTCGAGGTTCTGCTGGAATTGCTGCAGCCGCTGGTAGCTCTCGCGCTGGACCTGGTTGTTGGGCACCATGTAGGCCTGCAGCAGCGCGACCACCTCCTGCAGCAGCTCCGGCTGCGGCGCCCACGACGAGCTGCTCATGATGCTTCCCGCTTGTCTTGCTTTCGCTATGGGCTTCCCCCTGCCGCCGGCTTCTTCCGCTCGTCCAGGCCAACCAGGCGGCCCGCGGGTCGCTTGGGTTCGCCCCCCGGCGGCCGTGAGCGGCTACGATGCGCGCGGGTCGGACCAGCCCACCGGACCCGAGCACCATCACCATCAAGAAGGACATGGGGCGGGTTGGTTGACCCGTTGGCTGGGACCCATGGTGATTCTATTTCAGCCAATGAGCGACGAGGTGATTGCGTAATGTCCGCCCAAGAATGGTGGTGGAAGGGTGTAGCTCTTCACTTTTGGAAATGGCGTCAAACGCTCCGACCAACGCGAACGCAGGTGCGGTGGCTGTGGCTCTTGCGTGGGAAGCTGAGGGCTGATGATGTGATGATGCGAATAGAGTGTGTGGGCCCAGACTCGGAGCTGGCTGGCAAGGTGGACGGCTGCGCCGGCTGCCCCAACCAGCAGCTCTGCGCCTCGGGCGAAGCCAGCAAGCCTGATCCGGGTGCGTGGATCGCAGCCTCATGTGTGTGTCTCTCTCTCTATCTGCTCTGACATGAGCTGTGTGTGCGCCTGGTAGCGGTCTCAGATGTGAAGCTGCGTCTGGCGAACGTCAAGCACAAGCTCCTGGTGCTCTCGGGCAAGGGCGGCGTGGGCAAGAGCACAGTGGCGTGCCAGCTTGCCTTCGCGCTGGCCGGCAAGGGCTTCCAGGTCGGTCTATTGGACGTGGACATCACGGGCCCGAGCGTGCCGCGCATGCTGGGTCTGCTGGGCCAGGAGGTGCACCAGAGCGCGGCCGGTTGGTCGCCCGTGTACGTGGACGACAACTTGGGCGTCATGTCGATCGGCTTCATGCTGCCCAACGCGGACGACGCCATCATCTGGCGCGGACCCAAGAAGAGTGGCATCATCAAGCAATTCCTTGTGGACGTCCAGTGGGGCGAACTTGACTATCTCATCATCGACACGCCGCCAGGCACGTCTGATGAGCACATCAGCATCGTGCAGTACATGAAGGAGGCCGATCTGGACGGCGCCGTCGTGGTCACCACGCCGCAGGAGGTGGCGCTCAGCGACGTGCGCAAGGAGCTCAACTTCTGCCGCAAGACCAAAATCCCTGTGCTCGGCGTTGTCGAGAACATGAGCGGCATCCAGCGCCAGCTCAGCGACGTCAAGTTCGTCGGAGCCGATGGCAACGACCAGACGCAGCAGTTCCTCAAGCTGCTGCAGGAGAAGGCGCCCGAGCTACTCCAGCACTCGGTGCAGATGGAGGTCTTCCCATCGACCTCCGGTGGTGGTGAAGCTATGGCCAAGGCGTTCAACGTGCCGTTCCTCGGCCGCCTGCCGCTGGATGAGAACATGACTGGCGCCTGCGAGCAGGGCCTGTCGTTCCTGGAGGAGTACCCGAAGTCCGTGGCCGCCCCGGCCTTTGGCAAGATCGTGGAAGGTGGGTCATTCATTCTATTTGCTTTCACTGATGATTAAGGCATCACTAACATGTGGCTGATGGCTTGTAGATATCATTGCATCCATGGAGAATTAAGCACTAACAGCAAGCGGGAGAAGGCTGTGGACCCCATCGGTTGATCTGTCTGCATCTGAACCCGTGTGTTTTGTGTTTTAAATAACTATAGATATGTACCCGCAGAGATCTTGCATTCCCACCACGCGTTGACTTCTGTCCAATGCGCTGGCAGGCTGCCGACGTGTTCTGCTCTCTATCTGTCGAACAACACAATCACAACCGACACGTTGTCGGAAGATCCCGATCGGATCGCAAAATTGGCCAACGAATGACTCGCTTGCTGCAACCGCAGAGAATCAAATGAGCTCTTCCATATCATCCTGATACCATAACCAAGTCAGATCCACGCGGTTACCTTAGCTGAATAGCCTTCGTTGAGTTTTTGGCTCACGTGCTTGACGGCCTCAGAGCTCGAGATCGTATCCCAAAGGCCGTCACAGGCCAGAATAAGGAAATCAAATTCCGGCGTGATCTCCATTTCCTACACAAACAAAATTTACAGCATGTCAGCCAAAGACAACGATGATGCCTCCCCAACTCATCAAGACACGTACCTGGAACTCAGGATCAGCGATGATCAGATCGCCATGAAACACGCGGTCGTGGCCTTCAGGGAAAGCCCAGTACTCGTATGTCGATAGCGTTTCCCCCTTGTAGTCGATGTCACCAATGGCGCGTGATACTGCCAGCTCCCCATTCACTCGATAGATGTTGACCCACTTTACGACACGATTCGCTCTCTGTTGAATTTCTGGGTCGCTCAAGTCCATGGAGTGCAGCTTGGACATGTGTAATTCACGCTCCTCTTTGACCCAACCACCCTGGCTTTCGATACGAAGGCGCTCATCTTCCCGGCCTGGAGTCTGTTCTTCGATCACGTCGAGTGCAGACCCGCCAATGCTTACGACGGCGCGACAGTCCCCCACGTTAGCTGTCAGAAGCCGATTGCCGCGAATCAGCACAATCGCAGCAGTTGTTCCATCGCTCAAGCTCTTTGAAAATAATCAAACAACAATTGAAACGTAAATGGCAATGATCAACAAATGCCACGTGGCTGAACACCTCAGCTGCACATACCTCATTGGCTGCTTTTTCCAGAAATTCACGGTCAATGCGTCGAAAGCAGTCCTCAAACGCCTTGCGCGCATCGCTCAGAAATGACTCATGCTCGCACAAGTATTGCACCAGGCGCTGGTTCGAAAATGTTGCAGCCTATACAGCAAATACGTTCGGTGACGTTGCTGCTGTTGAAATGGTATATATACAGCTTTTGAACGTACCCGTGCACCGCTGTGGCCGTCAAAGACCATGTAAATTGATTGTTTCTGGTAGTAGGTCACGCCAGAGCCAGCCAGATACGCATTGAGATCAGGGATGCAGTTGCACACATCCTCCATGTTCTTGCGTACGCCCTGAAGCGACGTGACACCGTGAACTTCGTCACCAGCAGAATAGCTGGAGTCGTCGTCAAAGCAGAAAGAGTCTGTAAAGGACTCGCGCGTCGTCGACGCAGTCAAGCTCAAAGAGAATGAAGACGACGGCTCACGACCGACGTATCCCTCTCGCTGGTGACGTGGAACCCAGCGGCCACCACTCGAGACTGGGGCTGCAGCTGCAGCTGGAGCTGCCGATGATTGCTGCGTTGTGACACCACCACCATCCAAGAACGAAGACGACGGTGGAGGAGACGATGACGGTGGAGGTGAAGTGGCCACAGCTGCATTGCGATTGCGAAGAAACCGCGGAATGTATTTGCCGGTCGCAACTGGCGGAGATAACGTGTGGAGCAATGCCGGAGGAGGCGGGGGCATCGCAATATTTTCCATCGGGTCTTGAATGAACGACGAGCGTAAGCTGCTCATTTCGCTAAAGCTGCGAGCTTCGCTAATATTTGGCGCATCATAGTCTTCCCCGCCATCATCATTATAGCCTCGGTCTGTGATCCCTGAGCTAGAGTATCGTGAAGACTCAATACCGTGATTGCCGTGCTCTGCGGTAGTCTCTGGAAGATCATCCAGCGGATCAAAGGCAAACATAGCCATGCCCCCAAGAGGACTGCGCGATCCATAGCTGGAGAAACTCAATGGGCTGCTCGCGCGACGTGGACTCGATCGCTGGACGTCGCTACTGGTGCTGGATTCATCTGAAAAACTGTTGCGCATTGGGTCGAAAAGCGCAGCTACCGCGCTTCCTCCACCAAACGTGGCACGGGTTGTGTACACGTCATCTCCACCACTTCCAGGGCCGTACGGATCCATGCATTCTCGATAATCAAACGAGATACTTCGACTCACACGCGACATACTCTATGAACGCAGCAACTCAAGTTAGATAGGAGCAACAGCAATGACAGTGAGCGCTGCGTTGTAGGACGCACCCTCCGCGAGAGACTGTTACTCAGTCGGTTTGGTCTAGATTCGTTCTGTATGAGAAAGGGATCATTAGCATTTGACCTCAAGAAGCAGAGACCAACAAGACCAGCGTACGTGAGAGCGAGACAGCGCTGACACAATATTGGCGATGGACTTCTGGAAGTTGAACAGCCAGTCGTGCATCTGAAGGATACAGCATATAGTTAGTATGGCGTTCTAAAGGCCGAGATGGGATCCACTGGATCCACACGTACGCGATCTTTGGATTCGGCCCGCAGGATGTACCGACGGCTCTCGAGTCGGATCTGGAAGGCACTCACGCCAAAGTCTTTCTGCTCAAGAACACCAGAGACCCATGAGCTCTTCCGCTCTTGTTTGCTCAACCAGCTAGACACAAGGAACGCACCGCAGTGGTGACCGAGTCGATGGCTTCGAGCTGGATGACGCCGCAGCAGGTCGGATCGGTCGGCTTCTTCTCGCGCACGTCCGCCTGGGACTTGTAGTAGAACAGCTGGCTGTCCTGCATCACAAACCACCGGCCTTTCCACAGCTGCGGGTTCTCCGAGCTCTGCTTCTCCAGGAATCCTTCCATGAACACCGTCCTACAGCAGCGCAGCACAGATCCACCCATCATCAGCGTCCCTGGTGGCCACAGAGAGAGGACCGCAGATAGAGCCATGCAACGTACTCCAGATAGCGCGTGTAACCCGCCAGCGTGCGCGGGCGGAAGTAGCTGGCCGATTGCGGCGCGGCGTTCTCGTCGTCCTCATCTCCGTCGTCCGAGGGCGACGTGGACAGCGTCCTGGAGGGCGTCATAGCAGCAGATGCGTCGTTTAAAGACGCAGCGGAGGTGTCGAAGCCGCGGCGATACGGCGAGGCCATGGGCACCGGAATGGACCCGGACGGCGGGCGGCGGCGATTGCTTCGATCCGAAGCGAGTTGGTCGCCGTCGTCCTCGCGGCCGTCGGAAGACGAAGACGAAGCGGAGGAGGAGGCGAGTGTGGGCCTTTGGACGCCACGTGGCGCCGAGTGGCGGCGCTGTCGCATCTGCTGCGGCCACGAGAGTGGCTCGAGGTGCGACGCCATGCTGCTTTCCCAAGATCGGAAGGTTTGCCGAAGGGCGAGTGCGGGTTTTAGGGGGAGGTCGGTAATTTATGGCGTTTTTTACCGCCACAGGTTTTTTTGTCCCGCCTGACTACATTCGTGCAACATCTCCAGGTTGAAGCAGCGTGGCCCCAACCTGTCCGACTTCTTCGGCATCATGGCGGCACTGCTCTCTGTGAACGAGCTCACACGCAAAATGCGACAGCGCAACGCAAACGAAATGAAGACCAAAAGACCTTATTAGGGAGGGGGGGCTGATAACGCATCGAGACCTTCTTGGAGGGAAACTGATAATTCGTCCCATAAAAGCATCCCAAACCGTGGGCCGGAGACCATGAACGACGTCGTGGTGATTCAGACTGCGCAGTGCAAGTACAAGCACCTATTGAAGGTTGATGTAGAACTAAGGACAGCTGGATTCTCCGGATGGGCGGCTAAAAACAAGTACCTGCGCAAGCAGCAGCCGAGCATCATCAAGAAGAAAAAGGAGAAGGTGTACGATAGGTTTACGAAGTCCATGTTTATGATAAGAAGATAACCGGTAGTCGTGAGCCCTACCAGCGCTAAGTCACAATACATCAGTCTGCGTTTCCTACCTTTAAGCAACTTTTGCCAGTAGACAAGCAACACATACATACCTAAGTAGGATTCTGCACGTTTTCTTTTCGATCAGCCCACCAAAGAGGGCGCGTGCCTCCGATATTGCGATGCCATTAGCCGTGGGCGCTTTGACACCACAATTGATCATCTTGACCTCCTCAAGAAGCAATTTCAACTTTTGTTCAAGAATAGAATCGGTGACAACTGATCGATTTCGTTGTCATCGCGATCCTGAAACTCCAGCTGCTGGAATTGCTGATGGAGTGTCATGAACGTTGAGCTCTAACACTGCTGAAGCACTGGCCACAAAGCGGCCATAAGTCTGAACATAAATAAAAAGGTGCGGTAAAATATGACAATCATAATCGATAAAAGCCGCAGTTCGCAGACTGATTGGACGTTTGGAGCTTTACTATTATCTGCTGAATCTTGGTCAGCTCGTCTTTGTATTCACCGGTTAAAGTAACCACCGTCAAGTTCAGGTGGTGGCTCTCGCAGCACGCCAACGGACCCCATGATGCGGGCCAACTTTTCGTTCACTGGACCATTATCACCTACCAAAACATTACACTGGTCGATCGTCTTGTTAAAAAAGCCGAAGATGTCCTTGATTGCTGCCTTGTGAGTCTCCGCCCCGTGCATGGTATCCGGATCATTGATGACCAGACTATGGAGAGAAAGTAAACTGTGGCGCTCCGTCGACTTCGTAGCACGTGAAAACAGTGAAAAAAATGCTTGAATGTATGCGTCCAGCCGTCGAAAATCATACTAGTGGCACCCAATCCACCTGAATTTCGTTTTCATAATACAGTAGTGCTCTCTACTTGCGCATCAGGTGTCGAAAGTACCCAAATAAGGTGAAACATACATAATGGAGGGGGGGGGCAAAAATAGGAAAATCAACTAAATGCCAATAAAATAACATACTTTTCCCCATACAAATCACACGTTCCACATACAGGTGGCGACGGAAGAATCCCCGCGACGAGAAAAGCGCCACTTCGGTCGGTGAACAACTGGTACTTTTTGCTGCGAATAATAAGAGAATTTCATTTAATAATAAAAAAGGAAAGCAATATTTTCCTAGCCAAACACTGCTCGTTTGTATTGGTGGATGCCAATAGCTCATGCTCCTCTGGTTGGCACTAATTGCAGCAGCGTCGACGCCACAGCGGTCCCCTCTTTCCCATGACCTGCTTAGAGCGGAGCTACACGATCGCCAAAGCAGTCAGTTGGGCGCAAAAAAAACATCAGTGCTACTGCGAGAGCGTTGGGTTTCACCGTCGCACAGTGAGCGCCTAGTGCGACGATAAAGCCAGGCTAGCCTTGTTCAAGAAGAGAAACCAGAGAGCAATACAATGGGGGGAGGGGCGATTGGTCCACATGCAGTGGCGGTTAAAATTGGCTGTACCTTGATGGGTGATACGTGGCTTCAACTTGATGTGTCTCATAGTGGTGGTGGATGGATCACAGAATGATTGTAGATCGATTGTTCCGGAATGTGTTGCTGAACAGAGTGTTCTAGAACTAGCTGCGTGTGGTGCATACGACTTGCATGTTCGTAGGAGATCGAGCAGTTCACTCAGGACTGCTGCAGTCCACTTTAGGCTTGTGGTTCTCAATTTACTTTCATTTTACTCTGCAACATTCACAAGAGCAACCTACCCAGTTAAAGATACTCCAGCCGTCATGGTGGACGGCTCATTTTATTATATTGAATCTTATGTATAGCTTTTTTAACGTGGATGTGCCCGAAGAAAAAAGTTGCCCATATGTTTCATAGTGAGAGGTATTAGAGGAGTCGCGAACGCAACACAGGTCATCTATGTGTAGTACAGGAAAATGTATGGATGCGTTCTAGGATATGGAATTTCGATGTTAAATCCTACTAAAATTTAAGATTGAGGGAGCCTCCGTCCTTCTTCTTGACAATTTTGATAGTTATATGTAGGGTTCACCTTGTGTAATCATGCGTACCGTACACACCCTCCGACAACTACGATTATTCGACAGCCTCTTCAAAGTTGGGATTTTCGACTTTTCCCAGTTTGAGGGAGAATTCTTAAGTACCGTTAAAGTCGGGTGGAGTAAAATGGTCCTCTGGTTACAATTTTAAAAAAAACTTGTCAGGTCTTATATACCTTTCAGATTTGTGTCTCCTACGACTTTCCACAGCCACCAAAAATTTGCACTTTGGCCAAGCACTAACACATGGTGCAACTGTCCCAAGTACTTCCTAGTTTTTGTATATGTACGTAGGGAGCCTGCTCGGCTAACTCTATGCCGGTGGATCAAGCTGTACGGTCTTTTCGCGTCCACCGGTCCACGGTATACCGGTGGAAGGCTCAACGTGGTGTCCTCGCTGAAGCCAAGCAAAAAGACGATAATGGCTACTATTACGTCGTGGATATGCAGCAGGGCTAGCACATCCTTTTCCCAGAGCTGGAGAACCAGTATGAAATGTCAGTTTCACTTTACTGTATCGACGTACAATTTAGCGTGTATTTAGACAAAGAGTCGCTGCGTCACCGTCGAATTCGCTGTTCTAATAATAGCCAAACTGGATAGTATTTTCGCTGTCTCACGGATTATATTCCTCTGCTGTAATGGATGATGCGGTTCTTAAAGCGAAACTGCCTGATCATCAGAAAAAATCACAGCCAACGAGTGAAAATAATGGTGACAACATTATTCTTTATGGTAACGGTGGTTACTGTAGGAAGTGTGATGTACTTCCCTGCTTTATCATCGTAGGGGTTAATGAAGCAGCATACTATCTGCCTTTTCTTCATACGCTGACAAGTACTCGCGGCCATTCAACATGATTCAGACAGGTGTGTGTCGACAACCCTAGGCGAGTCACTGTAAATTATGTTGGGGTAAAGCACGTTGACGTCGTTCCGACAACGTCTTTATAAGTCGGTTAACGACTGTTGATAGTCTTCTTTTTCATCCAAGAACATAAAATCACTTTTAACAATTGCTGTACTTGGATATAGAGAGGCGAGCACTCCCGAATTTGTCTCCTACCGTGCACATTCATTCCCAGCCCAGCCAACCGAGCTTTCAAGCACTCCTCGCTCCGTACCATGGTACCCAATGGACCCAAACCAAATATTTCCCAAGGATTCTATTGGACCAGGATCACCGCCTCCCGACCGATTCCTAGCCGCACGTCCGCCTCCAAGTCTATCTCCCAGTGTCCAACGCAAGCTGGATCAGACCCAGCTACACCACAGAACTTCAGGCGCGCGGTGTTCAACGCCAGTACGTCACCTGCGGTTGTAGCTGACGATGCATGGATTCGATGCTTCACGGCTGCGGCATATGCGCCATACAAAAGCAAGCCAAACAAGGAGCTACGGTCGCTCTACCCAGTAAAAGAAGTAGAATTGGCGGCGTGAACGATAAGTGGACTACTGCTCAAAGTACTTCCCACCTTCTTGGTCGTCATGCATACCAGGGCGGAACGCGTCGTCTTTCTCCACTACTTTGTGTTGTGGGCCGTCCTCTATATGAGATATTCACGGTAGTACGCCACTTGTTGGTCAGAGTGTTTGCGATGGAACATTCCAGAACCTGATCTGGAATGTTCGCTGGTCAGGAATGTTTGTTTTAGGACAGCAGATCGATCTAAGACAGGATAATTCACTTTCCATTCTACCCTGCATCGAACACGACGACATCAACTTGTTAAACTTTGAATCTTGCCTCGAAATCGTGAACCGCGGGGTGAAGTTTTGAACCTTGAACACATAATCGGTCAGCGCTTTCATGATCTTTTTTGGTCCTTGCAACTGCACACCCAGATTGTTCACTCGTGAGAGCACATATGCCACCGGCCCTAAATCGCCGACCGTAACGTTAGGCGACTAGACTACCCGACGCTTTTGATATCTCTCTCGAGCCTGTTTCGAGCGTTTTTTTCGCTTTAACTCTTTGTTTTGTGTGCATCTACTCAAGTGTTCCAGCAACATGGGCTACGTATGCATAGTCGGGCTAAGAATAGTGTTCGATGGTGTTTGATCGCAACGTCGTAAACGAAGTGACTGGCGCTACTCCGCCAATTCGGTCGGACGGGGTATGGTTTCGAGTCGCCTGCATAATGAGAAAAACGAGGCAACTTCAAGATAGGCAACTTGATTTCATTTGTCAGCGCGCGCATGCAGCGCAAAAGATATCTGTTCGCAACTCGATGGTACCGTTTGCCCACGGACAATAGGCTGTCGGTGAGTGATGCACACCACTTAAATGTTTCTGCAGCGCCAACGTGGCCAGACTGATGAGATTCCGCTACAGACAAGGAACTAGCAGCACATTCTTCGGCGTGAACGAGTTACCATCGTCAAGTGGCAACTGCGCCTTTCCATGCTGCTATACCACAAGTTTCGTGCCGATGGCCTATGTAACTATGATCAGCTGAGGTTGGTCATTAGTCATGTGACTGAGCGCACCAAAATCAACAATCCACCGAATTTTGTTTTGAGTGACAGACGACCTAACGTGAAATACGAAGCCAGACTCTGCCGTTCTGACAGCATTGCCGGACTTACCAGACTGATTAGGTGCTGTGCACTGGTCGCGCCTTGCTACAATCGAAGCACTTGCCCTTCGAATAGCGCTTGCGTCGACGCGAAAGCACTCCCTCATCGAACTCCTCCACTTTTTCCTCACCGCACTTGATTCGCGCGACGCCGCCGGGATTCACCCGCAGCTTTGATGAGTATCTCATCAAGCGCAGTACATGTTTCAAGAACACCGATATAGCCGCTCCATTTAGAACCAAGAGTCTACAAGAAGTTGCTTATCTTCTCGTCTTCCTTGAACCACACCTTATAGCAATCCAACTTGGCCAACATCAGCCGAGTTTAATTGATATTTTCAAGCATTTTGCTTTCCTTCTTGAGGTATAGAGACATGTACTGGCACCTGAGTGCACCTGAGTGCACCGACCGTTGAATCGCGCACATGAGGAATCTAATCCTTCAACGCGCTCAGGATGTTCCTCGGGTGCGTCATGTCAGCAACACCAGTAACCAGATTGTCATTCAGTACCAATAGAATAATTACAATTGCGAGCTTTTGCTACAGTGCCAGCTGGTGTAACAGCTTCTCACCACCGCTGGTCTCCTCCGCTATCAGCACCAATGTCGTTGGCGCTTCCTATACAACAGCTTCCAAGACGTTCTCTACCTCAAGGTACAGTTACAGTTGGCGAGATCAAACGCGGTTCCCGGTGCCGTCGAACTTGCGAAGCTTCGTCGAAAACTGGCGGTCGTGAAGTTCATAACCTGTTGAACTGTCGAGGAGGAAGGGGAACTTGAGGGATTGTTGCTGAATCGAGAAGTGATCTACATTATTGCACCGATACCTATCTTCTCCTTCTCTCATGTTCACCACGGGCGTTTCCATACATGCCTGGTGTCATCGGTGGTAGATGATGCCCTTCTCCTTTGACATTCACAGTGTCCACAAGACTTGATTAGCTTTCAGAGTTAGCCTCGCCAGTGTTCCCCCCAAGTGTCATGAAGTTGCGTTCAGCGGACTCCTTGAGACCTTGATCATGTCGCTTGCCGCGACTCGGATCATGCCTAGTCGTAATCTTGTATACACTAAAAACACACCAGCTCGACCACCTTCGCATGAGTCTGCAGAAGGTCATTTTCCCGGCTGCCAGAAAAGCACAGGCTCCGCCAATGCAAGGTGAGTGTGTCGAGTAGTCTTGCTTCGGTAAACCCATCTGATGGGCGGCTTCCTTAATTGTGCTCGCGACGATCGATTTCTTGATAGTCGCCGTAGCTTTGATCAATGACCAGGCACCTTCCTAGTCTGATCCATCTTCCGCGCGCGCTGAGACAGCCCTGCACTGCTGTTACTGGGCATAGACCGGGACGATCTGATTTGTTGTGCCGGACCCCCACAGTTCAGAGCTGCGGTCAAGGAAAAAAACCTAGGACGATAGAATCCATAACAGTTGCTCGACGATGGTGGTTATGTTCACGAGTTGTTGCATCTTGAGCAGTATGGATATAGTAACTGGCTGTTTCCGGTCCACCAGACTCTTGGTGCGGTTGCAGCCTTCGGCAACGAGCTCAAACTCCGGATTATGGTAATCGAGCTGGCCGGTCCGCATAGGCGAAGGCGACTGCTCATATCATTGCATCAAACTACTCATCTTTGTTACCTCGCTTCCTTTTGTTGTGTCCTTCGAGTGCGCTAGTCCAGCGAATAGTCCGACCATTCGTGCCTGCTGTGCCTCCGGTAACTCATCGATTTAGATACGTAAGCGGCCGGCCTGTGCCACACGCTCGGATTGACGCAATCTTTGCTCGAAGGTGCGGAGTTTGGACGGAGTTCCGCATCGAACCCTTCTCAAGAATCAACCAGAAATGTTGTAAGGTAAGCTGCTTCCCAATAAAGCAGAACATAGTCATGTGACCAGACGCACCATGCACAGGAGCCATGGTGATCGCGCATTTGCGCACCGCCGTCGAAGGTGCAGAAAGCTGTCGTGAAGTTAGCGAATGTTGCTGAAGTTGAAGCGGCGTAGGACGCTATCGGTGGCGCCATAGCTGTCTCCCAGTGGAGTCGATGGCGAGAAACAGTCGTGTTATTACTGGATAACCTGATCGCTTCCCCAAGTCAATACGAGCATGACCGTCAGGTACGCTGGGGGTGGTGGCGTTTCAGGGCGGTATGGGCGGTGACCATCAATCAGCATGCCTGTCACGCGAGCGCAGTACGAAGAGTAGGGATACGCAGAAAATAATAACGCACGGAATATATTAAAATATAATGACGCGATTATTAATTACTTAGCGCAATTCATTTCTAAATTTATTCATGTACTTGGTTTGATAAATGACTGGCGTCAAATCTTGCTCTAAGCGTTTGGTCTGGCGGCTTCGCGGACACGATCTGGTGCGGGCAACGAGTTCTTCTCATTCTACAACTGAAGAAACAGAAAGAACCCGCCCCAACCTCTCGACCATGTCTGCCGCCCCCTCTCCAAGCTCAGCATCTGCCAAGCGCTCTTCACAGAGCAGACCCAGGACATGTTTTTGTGCAACTCGTGCGCCAAGGTGTACCGCAGCACCAACGAGAACAACGACCTCCTCTGCCACCTCTGCCGCCACCACCCATCCTGCCAAGACTTGGCTCGTGCTGCCATCTGGGACACGAACAACCTCCGTCTCTGGGTGGCGGACCAACGGACGGTTGACGTGTTTCGCTGGGTGGAGTGGACGGTCGTGGAGCGAGTACCGTTCTTGTTCTGTGAGTGCCCGCCTGCTCGCGTCAATTCGAAGCTCTTGAGCATCACCCGTGACACGCTAAAGTTGGACATGAAAGGGATCCAGGGCTGCGTGGAAGCCCGCATCAAGCACGAGCTTCTGGACGCGTTCGGATTAGTTCTGGACGGCTGGAGTGACGGCGGCCGTCACTACATCGCCATCTTTGCTGTCTTTTTTTACACCACCGGTATTCGTACCGGTGCGCGACCTCCTACCGGTTGCGCTACCGGTACGGAGACCAGTGCGAACGTCGGTATCTAGTGCGATTACTACGACAATCTGGACTGTCTAGGTCGCTGCTTTGTGCTTCTCGCCTTCTCACCTATTGATGAAGAGAGAGGTCTGGGTGCCCAGAGCCTGTACCACTTGATTGCCGACATCCTCACTCGTTATGAGAGGCCGTGGGATGCAGTGGACATTATGATCGGCTACAATTGTTCGGTGAACCAGTGCATCGGACGGAAGGTAGGAGCGGTGCCTCTGATTTGCTGCGCCAGCCACCGCTTCAACCTGCCGATGAAGGACTTTCTGGCGAAGGAGGAGGGCCTACTTGCCAAAGTTCATGCGTTTATGAAGCAGCTGACGACTCTGAAAGGTCGTGCCCTGTTGCGCTAGGTGAGTCATCCGGTCCCTGTCATCCGTAACAAAACACGTTAGTCTAGTATGCT
Organism: Elongisporangium undulatum; assembly: GCA_023334555.1. Taxonomy (NCBI): domain Eukaryota; phylum Oomycota; class Peronosporomycetes; order Pythiales; family Pythiaceae; genus Elongisporangium; species Elongisporangium undulatum. Next base: position 30,171 of record JAADVF010000313.1, read on the forward strand.
CGCTATGATGGAGCGATACAGTCTGATTGGCCCGTGTGTTCATGCCAGCCTCGCAGCACACGGCCTCGACGCCCTCAGTTGACTCGAGGGAGTCACCAAGACTCTGCAGAGAACGTCTTTGACGCCGCAACGCCGCAACGCGAAGTCTTTTCGATCAAGTCCTTGAAATCTACCCAGAAATGAAAATCGTCTGACACTCAGCACTCCCATTGTGAATAACCTGCCTCTTGAGTCCGGCCTGATCAAGCTTCAGCGTGGCGAGACGCTTGGCGCTGCAGAGAGGGCAATATGCGAATTCTTCCGTCTAGTCGGAGGGGCGCCACCGAGTGCTGAGGAGTAGGACGTGGAGAGTTCCATCGTCCAAGACGCCTCCATGCTCCGTAGAGTCCAGCACCGCACTCTCTACATGGATGTCGGGTTTGAGCCTCCGACATCCAACGAATGTGAGCGATTTTTCTCGGCTGCAAAGCTGCAAATTATGGACTTTCGCAAGCGTATGGACGTAGAGACGATTGAGACGGTGATGTTGCTTAGCCTCAACAGGGGTATGTGCGATGTGTATACAGTTGACATGCTCCGCAACAAGGTCAGTAATTAAATACATGGAAAAACGCATTATCTGCATTCCAGAAAACGTACTAATATTAAATGGTATTGCGCGCATCCCTGACGAAGAGTATGGGAGGCCCGTTGTGCATTGGTATTTAAACACTGATTTGTTTTATTGTGCTTCCGAAGGGCGTAACGTTCAACACAACAGACAAAAAACTTAGTTCGGCGACTGAAAAAAAATTCTCCTGTAAACCGCTTTAAAAACGACGTTCTTCATGTCTTGGTCCAGACTGAAGGCAATGATATTTTGGTTATTCAGTATCAAAGAAACGTCACAATCGAAATTGTGATTTAGATCGCCGCCCAAAAGCTTTGTCTTATCCAGTGGGGCAAAAACTTAAAAACACTTGTGAAAGTTTCAATAACACCCGCCGGATGATGATACAACACACAACGTATAGTTTATGACCATCTGTGTTTCAACTATATGCATACTATACACATACAGAAGTCAACACTAAACACCATGGCAATCATAATCATACTTTGGCATGGGCGTCCAAGTGCACGCACGCACGCACGCACGCACACCCGCGTGGCCCGAGGTCTCAATCCATCAGTTTGAGAAAGTGCGTTTGGGTTCATCTGGGTTTTGCTCGGCTCACTTTCACTTTGGCATGGGCGTCCAAGTGCACGCACGCACGCACGCACGCACACCCGCGTGGCCCGAGGTCTCAATCCATC